>WSZQ02015982.1:0-10333 GCA_019419845.2 Weissflogia rhopalogaster | reverse complement strand
TACTTGCCTTACAGAAGAAAACAACGACTTTTGGAGCCACATAACCTTCCCTTGTTTGCTATTTTACTTTGATTGCTAATCATTACTTATGTATCATTACTTATTATAAAAGAGTGAAAGTTGTTGACAAACATCCGAAATTGGTCATTTTATCGTAGACTTTCAACAAAATAATGATATCTCTGTGCGTAATTGACTTTTGATACAAAAATTATTTGCTGGAAAATTGTCAACTAATATTTATACAATACAGTCAATATTTTATCAACTACAACTTTTGATAATTCTTTAATTATTTTAATTATCATTGGTCAATACCAAATAAAATTGAGTAAACCGTTTTCAGAGTTTTTGAAAATGGTGTTTAGATGTCATATTAAAAATTAGGACAACAAAGTATATCTGTTTTTCTCCAAAACTTCAAATAATCTAGTTTAATTCAACGTGGAGGTCATGCGCTTGAATGATTACTCACAAAACGTATTTCGTCATTCAGATGAGAGCGATGACACCATAAACTATATGCTGCAACGGGCCATTATTTATAATTATTGTCTCCAGTCAGATTTAAAATCGCTCGCTAAACGGCATTGAAACAAAGCGCAATTTTCAACAATCAAAAGTGATTTAACGATATGATGAAATCGTACACAATGAACAAATTACCTTCGCTACTATATTCATACTTCAATAATTACATTAATTATAATTCTACGATCTTTGTTTGAATGTAATCAGTTATTTCCCAGTTTTAATTGATATACAGCTGTAATTATATAAGTATAAATCACAAATATGTAGAATAAATACTAATAGATAGATTTTTAAGTACTTTTACTCAGTGTTAGAATAATTATTCTATCGTAATTAGTCGCCGTGCAATTTGAAAAATATTTAATTGTTTTCATTTCATTAATACAAATGTATTTTATTTGGAAAATGTCAAGCTTTGAGACTTCATAATTAATTAACCTTTCATTGATATAAAATGGGAAGAAACGCAATCGTTACGAGGATTTTATTCACTATTGTAGTGTATAAGAATAATCCTACTAGCCTTATTAGTTTTAGTATAATATGATTTGGAATGCGCAAATTCGATTTGGATATAAATATGAAAGTAACTATTTATTACTCTGTTTTAATTTATAAACAGTTATAATTAGTCCTAACTAAAATATAAAATTTACATCAGGCCAATACTTTTTAGAAGGTATATCAATCTTTGAAAGCTCATAATTAATTAACATTTAAATGATATAACGTGAAAATCCATGCATTCGATAGAGAATCTTATCTACTATCGTTGTGAGTAATCATAATTATAATATCGTTATTGTCTTTTTAATAATTTGTGTTTGAATGTGCAAAATCATTTTAAATTTATGAAAATTAGAATAGACTACACAAAAATTTCTTCGACCTTGTTTACCTTAGCAACGATCCATAACAACGCCTGCTTGTCGGCCATTTTGAAATTTCGAACTTTTGTTTCTATCAAAATCCGGGCAAATCCATTGTATTTTAAAATCAGCTGATCATTTCTTCGCCAAAATATTGAAAACTCACCGATAGATGTCAATGAATTCACCAAAATTTCGAATAAATGGATTTTCTCGAATTTCAAAAATACCTAACGTTTGTAAATAAAACAGAAAATAAATTAACGCGTGGTTTAAGCTGTTTGCGTTCAAAACGGCGTGAAATGTAACTAATTCGCATTTCTGGTGCCAAATGTGCACCTTCGTTTGTTTGTACCCCGAAATTACGCACCGTGCGCATATGACGAGTTCCCACACGTCAAATTTGCTCACGACGAGAAACCGGTGACTTATTTATAACCGATATTTCGTTTATGAACTATTTCCATGCCCAGGCGGGGCGCGGCGGTGTGTGCGACGAATCATTTTTACGTTTTCATCAAGCCGTTTAACTCGTTAAAGCGTCGATTTTCTGGCCCGTTGCCTACCGGTTGTCGAATGTTTCCAAAATACCTGCGATATGAATAGCCCCCATCGTATCGCTCGATGAGGTTATGCCGATTGAGAATAATGGCGTGTATTTTCAGAGGTTATGTCATACTAGTAACAGTCTTTTATTGATGTTTGCTCGAGTGTTCGATTGCTGCTTATTTAAGGTATTGGGCTGACTGTTGTTGAATTGCGCCATGTGCGGATTGTTGTAGAGAAAAAAGAAAACCCATAATGAAAGTGTTACATTGGAATAGGTTATGTATTGCGTTGCGTCACAATGGCGCGTCGATCGTTATTGCGATGGTGCAATCGTGGCGTAATTAAAGCTTGAATGTGAATGAATCCAGGGAATTGCAATGGTTTTAATGGAGTTATACATTAGATGTATTATTTTGAATGCGTCACGGATATAAATTTTGACGTTTTATAACGTTTTTCATAGTTTATTGGGCCTTTGTTGAAAATAAGGTTATTTTTATTTAGTTTTTTGGTCGTAAAAGCTTTGTTTCTAACAATTTCTTCGATTTCAAGGCATTACAAATTTCTATATACATCAACTTCTCGATCGATGTTAGAGGATGTAAACGGATTGATATTTCTGGAAACGGATTGATATTAATTTGTTAATATCAGATTCCGAATAATTATTTGATCTTCGTTTGAATATAACAATTTTTCTTACTTTTACTTTAAACACCGCTGTAATTAAAGAAATTAAATTAGTCTTCGAATAATTAGATTAATACTGAATTGCCTCTATTTTTGGCAAAATTATTATATTTTTTCAAACTTTGAGAGCTCATATTTAGTTATCCTTTAATTGCTATCCATTGAAAATAAAACCATTCGGTAGGGAATTTTATCTACTATACTAGTGAATAACAATATTAATCATAGCTTTATTGGTTTTTGAATAATTTACCATTAAATGAGCATCTTTCCATTATTACATTTTTTCACATTTATTAAGCTTGGAAAGTAATATAGACAAACGTACTTAATTCCTCCTATGCTAATCCTCTTAATAACTCTAACTGCAAGATATGTTCAAAGGACAAAACAATTAACCATAATTAATCCTAACACATTTCTAATTGAATAAAACAACGTTAATTAAATACCACTTTAATGACAAACCAGATCTCCAGTGACACAAATCACTTCTTTGAGGAATAATAATAAAGAATAAATAATAATAGTCAGTACACTTCTAACACCTCTCACACTTCTTGCAAAGTGGCACTTATGGCACAAAAGCGTTGTACAGCGATTGCGATCGTATGCACGAGCAAACAAAGACACGGCGCTGTACAATTCGCCGACATTTGCACTTTAAATGCGTTGTGTGTTTGCGAGGATAATTAATTTATGCGCATTGTGGACGATAAACGACCTTTGTCGATATTGCCGATGCCAGTCACAAACATTCGATATTAAAATAACGTTGTTTTTAGAGTATATAGACAGCATTTCAATAAAATTTGAGAAAAAAAAAATACGAAAAAGGAATCGTCGAAACGGTTGTAAAAAGGTTGATTAGTTTTTTGCAGTGTATAATAAAAAATTCGCGCTTTATTGTTTTTATGACATTTGATTAAGTTTACGCTTGGAATTTTTATTTATGGATATTTTAAGAATGATCTTATCATGACAAGGTAAAATATTTTTTGTGTTTTTCATATCTTAAGTAAAGGTCAAGTTAGGTTATGTTTGGTTTTGTTATATCAGTTTACGTTAAGTCAACTTCGGGTAGTTTATGTTATGACTGATTTGTTTGCTTCAGGATACAACCACATATTTGAGGATACGATAGGTTAGGTTGTCAGGTTATGTTACGGCAAGTGAGTTTAGTGAAGTCAGGTTAAATTATATCAGGTCATGACCGAACACACAAGAAAGCTGGAGAAATGACTAGAGATTAAGGAACAGGCTGAAGTGCAGTATAGAAAGGACTATGATAGGCTATTAGATGAGAACAAGCGATTATTCGCGGATCTGAAAGAAACAAAGCCAGCTGCGAGAGAAGGAAAGTAGCAGTCCAAAAAAACTACAAAAACCATTGGCAGCTGACGGGCGAAATATAACAGTCATAATTGATTAATTAGAGCAAAAATGGCCAGAACATGAGTTTCAGGCGTCCTCGGAAATCAATGCGACCTTTACAGCGTGGGACACTGGGATGTAGAGCACTCATTGTGAGACAAGGTATATCCATACAACACACAATACTGATAAATGAATCCAAGGCATCTCATGGACTTAAGGAGATTCTAGAAGGGGGTTTAAATTTGTTTAGCTTAAGTTTAAATTGAAGTGGGCAACCCACATTACTCAACATGCTCCGTTAACATAGATAATTAATGTTATCATTTTTGCAATTAGATACTAAAATTTTTGAACACCTAAATCGCTTGAAATAAAATAAATGTCTCTGAAGTCTCACTAAAATTTGACATTGTGATATTGCCTTCAAACTGATGTTTGAACGTGTTCAAAAGTCTTTCAAAGTTTATATTTCTGCAACGATTACTCAGCCTAATTACCATAGAATATTGGCACTAATGCCAAATAAAAAGCTGAGAAATTCACAGTTTCGTATATTGAAACATAAATATCTTGGGCCATACATTTAACGAAATTAAGAAAAATGAGGTTGGCGCTGAACTTTCAACTTTCGATTTTTGGCAAGTAGGCAAACTTTTTGAAATATTTAATTTATATGCAAATGTGCACATCTTTCGCATATTAATTGTCGGGTACAAATTGATGTTGATCAGAAATTATAGGCAGATTTAATTAGTGTGTCTTAAATAAATTAATAAATTAATTGCAATTAAATTGAAGATTGTCAAGCGCGGCTTTAATCACAACTAGAATCAATTAAAGTCAATTACCAGCCAGCCTTATTTAGTTTTCAATTACTTATTTTTAATTATCAGAGAAAACTGATGTTGTTTGAAAAGGCGTTTAAAGGAAAAATCTGATTTTCATATAGGTAAAGATCTACCATTGTTCAATGTTCATATGCTGAAATATGACCATTTTTATAAATTGGTGCATACCCCCAATTTTAAGCAAACAAGTGTATATTGTGATGCACTTTTGAAAAGCCAGTTAAATTCTCTTTAAAACGCCCTATAAGTCTTTCCTGCTCTATGTATGGTTTCGGAGATTCCAGTTATGAAAGTCTATGATTTAATGTTATACTCTTCTGATGACCTACCTTTAAAAATTCAGAATAACTTCAAAAACTCTGCTTACCAAGAAACTACCAATTCCTTTTTTAATAAGTATCAATGAATTTTTTTAACAATACAAAAAATAGACATCATTCAAACAAACTCAATGTGAGGAAACAATTTGCAAATCCAGCAAGTCACGCATCAAGCCAAAGATAATCAGTGCAGAAAAAAAGTCATCAGAAGCATGCGATCGCACATTATAAACGCCTAGTTTCTCAGATTTGCAACGTAAACCAAGAAATGCTAGCGCAAACACCAGCAACAAGACAAGAAAAAACGCGACATCAGGACTGCAAATGCCGTCATCGCTATAAATATATACCCACCTCTTTCTATGTCTACATCAACATCTTAACATCTACATTTTGCTCAAGTAAAGTCAACTTAAACTCATGTTACACTCTAAACTCACGCAAGTCGCGTATTAGCAAGAGTAGCTGCCAGTCCCACAATCGTAAAATAATGGAATGCGAAATGCTCTCGAGAATATCAATATTCATGATCACGATCATGATCATTACAGGCCAATCGGTAACATGATCATTATCACCTTGTCTGATCCCGTTCCAAACACATGCGTGCGTTTAATAACACTTAATAACACTTAATAACGGTCTTTTAAATTTCAACAAACGTGGGAAACCCAAACCATTATTTTATTGTTAACGCCATCTATATATTAAAATGTGAACTATTAACTGCTATTTCGAGAGTTGGGAACTAGAAGGCGCCGAATTTCTTCTTCCGTTAAGCAGCTGAAGAAAGGAGTATTTAGTTATATACTTTGTTAGTGATTCGTTGTCGTATCCTTACGGATACGTTTATTCTTTAAATTTCTACTTGTCGAGATTGGGGAGCGGAAATCCGCACCCCTTACAAAGCAATCAAATACAATTTTATTTCTTTTCAGTGGTCCCTCAAAGTTTGATGGTAACCATTGGGCGACTATTCTCCTGGTGGTGTTTTCCATTCTTACGGTGACCATAAACCTGCTTCTTTTGTTGCTGTTTACACGACGGAGAAGTTTACGGACTGTTTCAAACAGGTAAATATTTATTAAGTTGAACTTAGTAGCTTTTAGGTTTTAAGTTAGACTTAAACATCTTAAATCAGTTTTAAGTTAGATTTAAACAACTTAACTTGACTTAAGTGAGATTTAAGTTAGATTCAAGTAATACATTTCTAACCATTAATTTTGTTAAAATATCATTTATTAAACAATCTTTATAAAAAACTAATTTTTAATTATTACTAATTTCAGATTTGTAATAAATCTGCTCTTCATCAGTCTACTAAGCAGTATCATCTTAGTACCCTTCGTAATCCTTGATATTGAGCTTGGATCCCAACAAAATCAGGAAGCTTTCAGTATAAATATGGGAAATAACTCCTCCAAATCTTGGTCCTGGACATCCAACTCAGTTCTGGAGAGTATACCATCAATTTTGGCCCAATTCACACTGAACTTTATTTGCACAGCATCGATTCTAAGCATACTTTTGATCGGGATTGATCAATACCTCGCCGTTTTGCATCCCCTTCGTTGCCACAGTTACATGAACAAACCGAAGAGTCTTCTACTAATTTTTGCAAGCTACATTGTATCGCTCACATCCGCCATTTTGGTAGCTTTGATGAATGGCAACATGGCGTTCTTTCCCAATGTGCATCAACAGGGAATGAACTCAAGCCGGATTGAAGGGGGTCAGAAGGAGTTGAGCCCCTGGTTGTTGGGCTATGGCGTATTTTATCTGGGAGTGGTCCTTGTTACTCCCTTCATCACAATTTGCGTGATTTACGTCCTGATCTATAGAGCAGCTCATAGAAATAGTGAAAGATTGCGTAGGAGCAACTATGAGACACCTCGAAGGACGATTCCCAAAGTGCAGTCAGCTCCGGATTTTATTACGTCACAGATTCATACCCAACACACCCAGATTGATCCGTTGGTAACTACTCCTAAAGAGATCTGCGTTGACTTGACAAAGATCACGAAAATTGAACGGACCCACAGTGATAGGATACCAAGTATTATAACAAGTTTAAAGACGAAGATTAGTAACGCTTCCGCTTCGGCCTTCCGGTATCGAGAGGAGAATCGCACAGCTAAAATCTCCATAATGGTGATCTTCATGGTCCTTGGATGTTATGCACCTTATGGTCTGATGTACCTTCTCAATACGACTTCAAGTACTTTAAGAGGGCCTAGAATTGATTACCAGTTTTTGGTACCCAATCGAATTGCGCTCATTCTACTCATATCATCAAATCTTTGGTCCCCAATCCTATTTGCCCTGAGGAATCGAAGAGTACAAAGGGAACTCAAAAAGTTCCTCTTCTTCAGATTTAAGCATCTGTATGGTGGTACTGGCAACAATCGAAGACCTTCACAAATACGTCCCCAGATTATTATCCAAGATATAGAGACTACGTTGAATAAAGATTGCATGGTTCAGATTGAACCCTTCCTGCCCTCGACGTCTCTAGATATGGACAAGCTGGAGAGGCTAGAGAGGATGGAAGGACTTGATAGTCATGAGTCCAAGGAGAGTAAGAGTATTCTCAAGAGGGTTTGCAGCAAGAATTGGGGCAGCTATAAGAAGTGCAGTTTCATCAACGTCCCTGATGGTTGCTTGGATGCCCGAGGGTCGTTTAGCAGTGCCAGCACCCAGATATCTACCGAAGAATGAGATATTTAGATTTCATCTATATCCATGATATCAACTAAGAAGAGGAGGAAAGGAAGAAAGGCGTTAACTTGCCAAAGCTTGATGAAAATTCTACATTTTATGCTGTCATTAATGTATCAAATTATGGACTGATTTTATGTGATATACCTCATTGGTTTTTTGATGTACTTAGTTTACTGTACTTACTATTTAGACTAAAATGTGTTAGATTTAAGGTGAATTGATGTGACAAAAATTAACTAGTCGGATTAATATCAATAAATGTATGATAACGCATGTATTTCTGCATTTCTAAATTGGATATGTAGTTAATTTTCTCGTTTTTCTTCTTCTTGCTGATTTATGGCTCTTGGCATTTTCTCGTTTTGGTAACATTTCTGTTTGAAGTTACAGATGTGACTTCCGGGAATAATTTAAAATTTTATCGGTGCAAGCAGCGACATCTATCCATGGATTCTCGAAGTAGAAAACTGCACGATCACGACGTTATCTGTTCTACTAACTTATGAAAACTTGACGCATTCGTTACAAGTAGGCGTCCTATGTTTTAATATTTTTAATTGACAAAAAAGAAAAATGGAATCAATTTTTCTTCTTCAACACTTTACTTTCAGTGCACACACTTCCGAGTGAATATCATTTTGGCATTTAATTCTTCATATCTTTACTCTCGGCAAAACTTTGACCATCGATATGTTCGCAATAAATATTTCAAATATGAAATTCAAATTAACAATTTATAAATCATCCCAACCCTGATACTTTAATAATATCATACCCTAGATTTACAATGATAAAGAGCATATCAAAGATTTACTGATTGTTCATCGTTAAGTCTGGTTAAGTAACAAGATTTACGTGTTATTTATGTTTAGCCACCTTTAGTTTTTAAAACATTTTCATCGGCAAGCCAACTAAAAAAACACCGTGATGCTTTAAAATTAAAGGCCCTTCAAATGCCAGCATTGTAAGTTGTTGTTTAAGCGGATTTTTGAGTTAAATTATCAACGCTTGTATATTGATAATCGTAGAAATTGCAACACTTCTTGAGCAGGCCGAATGCCTTCGTGAAAAGTCCGATGCTCGATTTGGTTCCTGAGTTGCCGCATTCGTGAAGTGATCAGTTTGACTGACCCAAAGAGAAATGTGAAGAACAGAGTGGAAATCATTGACCCAATAGTAGTTAGAAAATTTGCAATTCTATTCGCCCTGTCGAAGTCGATGGGTTTACGAAATTCGCGAAAATCGCCCAGTTTTTTAGCAAATTTCAAGAAATGCTCACGTTTGTAGAATATAATACCCATCAAAAAGGGCTCAAACTTGCCTCGCCGTTCTCAACAAGCGTAGCTACGTCAAAATAAATATTTATATAACCTACGTTTACAAAATTAATGCTTTTCATCAAAAATAAAAACTGAAAGAAAAAGTTCAACTCACATATAATGCCCATCATTCACTCCATGTTTTGAACTATGATAAGACTAACAATAAGTAATGATATTCACATCCTACGGCTGATCATAATTATACTACCAGATGACGTAGTCCTAGGCGAGCCTGATTTGTAATGAGTTCATAGAACTTTCATATCGGAGGTCGTAGCACCGTCGCGTCGTGTTGTGTGCTTTCAAACGTGATTGCTGCGATCGATGCGCGCGCACTCCGCGCACTGCGTTGTCTCTCCATTATAAACGTTAACCTCAAATTTTTCTTGAGAGTATTACAATTTTTATCTAGTTATTTATTATTTATTAGCAAAAAATGGCAAGTGAAAACGAATCTGAGTACAGTGAATTAGAGAATAAACATCCAGTGGATGTTGAAGCAGCACCTGATGTAACAGCAAATGTGATACCAGAAACATCGAGGAAAAAATACGAAACCGCATACAAATCATTTATGGATTGGAGAACTGAAAAGAAAATAACATCGCTTGCTGAAAATGTTTTATCTGCTTACTTTGGAGAATTATCGAAAAGATACAACTCTGGGACATTGTGGACGATTTACTCAATGCTAAAAACAACACTCAGCAGTTATAATAACGTCGATATTGCAAAATATACGAAATTAAAAGCGTTCCTCAAACGAAAAGCATCGGGTTATATAGCAAAAAAGGCAAAAACTTTTACAACCCAGGAAATTAATAAATTTATCTCAGAAGCTCCTGATAAACAGTATCTTCTAACTAAGGTATGTTGATTAAGTTCAGAGAATTGTCATACTTTTTATTTACATATCGTTTATAGTCATAAATTTTGATTAATCTATACATGTTTAATAATAATATAATAATGATATAATGCAATATAATATTGCTCAAGGTAAAGCGTTGACTAGTAATGTAACATGTTATCAAATCTTTGTAGAGTTCCACTTCTTTACAGATATAGACGTGGATCTGTCTGACAATGAGCACGCATGTGTA
>WSZQ02015871.1:0-17195 GCA_019419845.2 Weissflogia rhopalogaster | reverse complement strand
AATTCGAAGGATAATACTTGCTTCAGAGGGATCACAAAAATACTAGAGGTGGCGTGTTTTATTCCCAAAAACAGTTCGGGAAGTCCCTCAATATCTGAAGCAAGTAATTGAACGGCAACATATACTTCAGAGGAATCAGTACCAACAAAAGTTTCTCTTCAACTGGATGATTTTATATCTAAGAAAGAGTGGCAAGTCTCTGTGTGGATATGTGTGTGACAGCTTTACTTACACAAAACCCTTCCCCAACATGTTCTCACCAACCTTTGCCTTTGTATATGCCACGTTTTTTATTTGTTCTTTTTTTTTCAGGGTAAAGTTTATCTCTTCGACAAAGTCTTCAAACCAAATGCAACACAAGAGAAGGTATACAATGAAGCGGCGAAGAGTATCGTCAGCGATGTGCTCGCCGGGTACAACGGCACCATCTTCGCCTACGGTCAGACGTCGTCGGGGAAAACGCACACGATGGAAGGTGTGCTCGACGATCCAGCGAAGCAGGGTATCATCCCACGCATCGTCAACGACATCTTCAACCACATCTATCAGATGGAGGAGAACTTAGAGTTTCACATCAAGGTGTCTTACTTTGAAATCTACATGGATAAGATTCGTGATTTACTTGATGGTAAGTGCTTGTGTTTGAGAAGAAACATGCTGAAAAAAATGGCATAGGCATGTTTATTAATGTTGTTCTTTTAGTTTCCAAGGTGAATTTAAGTGTACATGAGGATAAAAATCGCGTGCCTTTTGTGAAAGGCGCAACCGAAAGGTTTGTTTCTTCGCCGGACGAAGTTTTTGAAGCGATTGAAGAGGGTAAATCCAATCGACATATTGCTGTTACAAGTAAGTTTTCGAAAAAGTTTCTGGTTGTTTTATGAGTTCGAGGGTTGGTAATTATTCAATTTTACAAATTACAGACATGAATGAGCATTCGTCACGTTCCCATTCCGTGTTCCTCATCAACGTGAAGCAGGAAAATATGGAAAACCAGAAGAAATTGTCAGGTAAACTGTACCTTGTGGATTTGGCTGGGTCAGAAAAAGTGTCGAAGACCGGCGCCGAAGGCACGGTGCTCGACGAAGCAAAGAATATTAACAAGTCGCTGTCGGCCCTCGGTAATGTCATCAGTGCTCTCGCTGATGGCAACAAAACGCACATCCCCTATCGAGACTCGAAACTGACGCGTATCCTGCAGGAGTCGCTCGGTGGTAACGCGCGGACGACGATCGTCATCTGCTGCTCGCCTGCCAGCTTCAACGAGTCGGAGACGAAATCGACTCTGGAGTTCGGTAAGCGTGCAAAGACGGTGAAGAACGTCGTCTGCGTGAACGAGGAGCTGACGGCTGAGGAGTGGAAGCGGCGCTATGAGCGCGAGAAGGAAAAGGTGGCGCGCCTCAAGGGCAAGGTGGAGAAGCTTGAGGCGGAGTTGGCGAAGTGGCGCGCCGGAGAGACGGTCGACACCGAGGAGCAGGTCAACCTCAACGAGATGGACGCAAGTACTCCGAGCAACATTATGGAGGAGTCGACGGCGGCGCCGATTGGCGGCCCCATTCCTGCCACTCCAGCGTTGATGATAGGCTCGACACTCGGCTCCGAGGATAGGCAGAAGCTGGAGCAGGAGCGCGAACGGCTCTATCAGCAGCTGGACGAGAAGGACGAAGAGATCAACCAGCAGAGTCAGTACGTCGAGAAGCTCAAGGAGCAGATGATGGAGCAGGACGATCTTATCGCTGCGACGCGTCGCGACTACGAAACATTGCAGGCCGAGATGAACCGCATCCAGCAGGAGAACGAGAGCGCCAAGGAGGAAGTCAAAGAAGTGCTTCAAGCTTTGGAAGAACTCGCCGTGAACTACGATCAGAAGAGCCAGGAGGTCGACGCGAAGAACAAGGAGATGGAGAACCTCTCCGAGGAGTTAATGCAGAAGCAGGCGTCGTTCAACACCACCGCCTCCGAGTTGCAACAATTGCGCGATATGAGCACACATCAGAAGAAGCGTATTGCCGACATGTTGTCGAACTTGCTGAAGGAGTTGGGCGATATTGGTGGCGTTTTGGGATCGGAACGCACCGATTTGAACATCTCCAACGACGCCACCAAACTCGAGGAGGAGTTCACCGTGGCGCGATTGTATATTAGTCGCATGAAAAGCGATGTGACTAATATCACAACGCGTCTCAGTGAGCTGGAGGCCTCGCACAAAGATAGCAATCGTAAGGTGGTTGACTATGAGAAGGAGTTGGCCGATGGCAGGCTGCTGATCTCGCAGCATGAGGCGCGCATGAAGAGTCTGCAGGAGAGTATGCGCGAGTCAGAGAACAAAAAGCGCGCGCTCGAGGAGAATGTTGATGCTCTGCGCGAAGAATGCGCCAAGCTGAAGGCCGCCGAGCAAGTGAGCAGCGTCAGCGAGAGTGAGAAGAAGGAAGCGAACCAGATGCGCGTTGCTTTGGAGCAGCAAATGGATCAGTTGCGTGATGCTCATCAGAAACAAGTCGGACAGTTACGTGATGAAATTTCCGAAAAACAACAACTACTGAATGACTTAAAAGAGTAAGTGAACTTTTTGCAATTAATTTCATATTTTTAAATGTGAAGGTTTTTTGAAACTTGAAATCGCGATAGGAATTTCAACAGATTCAGAATGATCGGGTAAATTCCATCTAAATGAAGTTCCTCAAAGTCTAAACTTTGATTATCCTTATGCACTATTCTTTTTATTTTACCGAACATAGGCTTATGTGGTTATTATTTCCATTCAATTATTGTTCAATGTAATTAATCATATTATTAGTCCTATTAATTAGAAGTAGGCTTCATTTTGCTCTACATCCGTCGGGACTCCATCCCAGGACCTTGTCCTAATATCAATTATTTACCTAAGTCCTTTTCTTAGAATTGAATTATTGATAATGGATGACTACGAAATTATAGCAAATGATAGAAAACGCACAATGAATCTAAAATTGTAGAAAAATTGGTTTTATATTAATTAACGTTTGTTTTTAGCTTGAACTCAAAACTGCAGCTCACCCAACAACAGCTGCAGGCCGATTACGAGAAGGTGAAGACCGAAGAGGCCGAAAAATCCAACAAGCTACAAGAGCTCATGTCAGTAATATCGCTCAACAAGCGCAATCTCACGCACAATGCGCCCACTAACAACGACCACTCAGACGAGAAACGCTCGCTCCTATCCGCCGATAACCGCTCCCTCTCCTACATCGCCGAGGACATTGTCGCACTGTCGCCGACGCTCCTCGCGTCCAAAAAGCTCCGCCTCACGCCCGCTCCCGACTCTCCCGTCTACAACATCCGCCGCGCTAAAGCAGACACGTGGGCCGATTTTCTGCCGTACAAAGACGAGCTCGACGACGCCGACGCGAAGACGCGCAAGCAGGCGCTCAACGAGTACGCCAAGCTCGTACGCTTTGCTTCGCGCGATGACGACGCGCGGCCAGCGACGCGCGCGCGCTCGCAGCACCAGCAGCAGCATCACCAGCACCACCACTGCTGCCCCGTGTTCAGCTCCATCTTTCACATGCACACCCTCCACCTGCATCTGTTTATTTCCCTCACGCTGCTGCTCGTCACGCACAAGTGTCCGCATTATTTCATCATCATGTAAACACTCGCGCGGGCGATTTCACCACGTATTTAAAAACAAACAAAAAACGCGATTTAATACGTCTACGCGCCGTGGCCGCGGCCGCGAACGATACTCAGGTCGATTTTACCAAAAAAAGCCACCAAACTTCAAATGCGTGACGGTACAATAATATTCGAAGGTTGCAAGTACAAACTAGAATTACTCTTCTTGCACTTGCTTCACATTTCTTTCTTTATCAATTTATCATTTGTTGTTTCTATATTTTAAGAATTCCTACAAAATATAACGCTGAAAAAAGAACGGCGAGAAAAAATAACGTACTAGATACTAGAATGGGTAGTATCATTGCCTCAAAGTGAAAAAAACTGTGATATCTTTGGTAAAGTCGGCCTCTCGTCGTCCTGTTTAGAACCCCAGGAGGAAAAATACTCACCACACATTTAAAGTCGCGTGACCAGGGCCAATCTCGCGGTAGCTAATCGGTTTTCACGTGTTTTGTTTTATCTATCAGTCATCAGTCCTAGCCCATCGGGACTTATCAGTCCTGTCCTTCTCTGTCCGCTTTCCCGTCTTGCCTTTATTTCTTGATATTTCCATGTTTCCAATGTTTGCCAACTAGATATATACGCTTGATTCTTAGCCCTATCACAAACGCCATTCCCGTACATAACATTCCCTATTTTTAGTAGTTATGATTTTGGTTTGCTTTGCTTTGATTAGTTTTAAGTTGTTTTAAGCAATTTCGTTATTAAGTCACATCACACAAGCTCTCTCTGTTTTTGTTTGGTTTCTCGTGCGTGCGTCGTGTACAAGTAGACACAGAATGGCGTCGCGCTTAAATCAAGAAAAGCAAAACCTGGCGTTTTTAACACTAAACCGTATCAAATACATTCGCGCCACTTGTAAATACCAATCGCTATAAATACTGTAAAATATTACGTAATTCCATGTAGTTCGGTAATGCATAGGCAATATTTTGAGAAACTTAGATTGTACGATATTTGTACATACATATGTAAGGTATAGAAAATTGTCGCGTTGAATTATTATTGGGAAACGCAAGAAAATCTATTTTTCTTAATTGTTACTGTTGAATGTGGCCCATTAATAAATTGTATATAAATACGGCGCGTTGTTTCGCGTACGTTTAACTCATTACTATAAAAAAAATCGTTGATCTCGGCTTAAAATGAAAGTCAAACAAAAAAGAGAAATCCAGAACAAAAATATTCGAACCCTCAAAGCAAAACAGAGCGTGATTGAGACGATAATGTGTGATCGTGGCTTAAACGTAACGAAAGCAATTCATAAAGAGCCAATCAAAAATGTTACCCAATTGTATGCAGTTCGACGAACGAAAGACGCGAACAGGCGCGCAAAGATCTGAAGGGCCTCGAGGATACCGTCGCCAAGGAGTTGCAGACGTTGCACAACTTGCGCAAATTGTTCGTGCAAGACCTTCAGGTATTTGAAAGCAATTCCGTGTAGTTTTTAGTGCGGGATTTTATTGGGACGGACTTTGCAGGCTCGTATGAAGAAGGCTGTTACCAGCGATGACAACGAAGAAGATGGCGGCTCGCTTGCACAGAAGCAGAAGATTTCCTTCCTGGAGAACAATCTGGATCAGCTGACGAAGGTGCACAAGCAGTTGGTGCGTGACAATGCCGATTTGCGCTGTGAACTGCCCAAGCTGGAGAAGCGTCTGCGTGCGACCATGGAGCGTGTCAAGGCGTTGGAATCGGCATTGAAAGATGCCAAGGAAGGCGCAATGCGTGATCGCAAACGGTACATTTACAAGCTTTCTTCGCAATTTCTGTACAATTTATTGAATGTTTTTTTTTAACTCTTGTCGTAGGTACCAATTCGAAGTTGATCGAATCAAGGAGGCTGTGAGACAGAAGAACTTGGCCCGTCGTGGCCCTGTGCCGCAGATCGCGAAGCCCATTCGCGCCGGCCAACAGCACCATCCGGTCATTGGCGGCGGTGGCCAGACTACAATCCGCGGGGGTGGCGGTGGGCAGATGCAGCGGTCGGCGACCGACGACAAGCGCAAGTCCGTCATAAGTCGAGGTAATCGAATCGCAATTTGCACTGAATGATATTACAATTACTAATGCTTTCGTTTCTATCTCGTCTATTTATAGATAGTTGTACCTTCTTAAGAAAATATTAACATCTCACGTATTTTGTGTTTCTGTTTGTTGTAGATGAAAGTTGAATACGTGCTCCTGCCCCAAGGTGCTAGTAACATTATTGCAACCAACACAAACACACACCAAATAAAACAGGAGACGATTAAGGAAATACGAAAAAAAACTACAGAGTAACAAACAAGCTTCGAAATGTGTGCGAACACCTTCGCATCTGCAGATTCAATTATTTAAAACAGCTGCATTATTACCTTACCCAATTTATCATTTATACGAAATGAAACTCGTGTCTCGTGTGCTTTGACAGTAAAAAAAAACTAAAAAGAAAAATATAAAAACGGCTTTAGCGTGTAAGATGCACTAATTTATGATAATCACTATGCTGCAAAAAACGTGCTGCAACAGACATGAAGGAAGGCATCATTTAAATGCGCATTTGTTCAAATTGTTCGTGCAAACGTAAAACAAGCAAGGCAAAAAATAGGAAATGATTGATAACATACTATGAAAACAGGCGAAAGAACTCAAAATGTTGAAGGAAAGAATAAATTAGTAGCCATTATTTTCAGGATTATTTTTCTAACATTTTGTAAGCGATTTGATGCTGCGGTTTGTGGCCTGTGTGAGAATTGAAAACCATTGAACGAAAATGAAAAAGAAATGTAAAAAAATAGTATTATTCAAAAGTGCATGATTATTCATTATGTCATACTATTGAATCACCTACACACACTCACAATGGTACTAATTTTTAAAGGTATTATTTGAAATTTGTATAAATGTTCTAGCAAAAATGATCATATTTTTATTCGCTAGTTCGCACCCGAATGTTTTAAACAATGAGACACTACTGTACACTATTATACTATCCGTGCTTTTATCAAGCGCAATTGTTCCGCGATAAACAATTGGACAACTAATTGCAAACGAGAGAAAATAATAATAGCAGGAAACACGCAAGAAAGTTACTTAGACAATTTTTAATTTATATTATAAGGATATTTATACAAAAAATGTTTCTATTTATCATTTTTGGGTGGGCGTCTTGTAATTAACACTGATTTTGTGCTTTTTTCTTTCCTTTTTTATGATGTCCTCCGATTATAGGGGTGGATATCAGAGATTGAGGTGCACGCTAGATTTACGTGCGTTTCAATGTTTTAATATATGCGAAGTACCCTCTGAGTTTGTTTATGTTTGGCGTCAAGAGCACGATGAGAGCACGCTTGACTGGTGCGCAAGCGCGGTAGCTACTCGCGGCGCCTTGACCGCCATCTTTGTCAAACGAAAGTGGCGCGGTGCTTCTGCAAATGGCGGCGACGCTATTGCGAAGCAGACGAAATATGGCACTCTTGGACGCGCGCGAACCACCAGAAATATTCACCTAATATGTATTGTGATATATTTGTTTTATGCAGTTTCTTTTCTTGCTTTCCTACTGTATTCTTGGACGCAAATCAACATAATAACACATAAACACGATACGCTCGCTCTTCCTAACGATTGATTCCTGCTTCTGAACAAATGCTTACTGTGATTAGTAGGTAGGCGTACTTCGGAGAGCGATACGTTTTCTTTCGGTTCCACACGAAATGGCATTACTTAGCGAGTCATTCTCTTTTTGTATTACCAAAATGCAAATACCGATTAAACTTGTTTTTATTTTTGTTTGTATGTATAAGTAATTTATGCTCTATGCAGGGGAAACTTGTGGCGAGCACAAGTGAACTTTGTTTATAATTTTTTTTTGTAATTATAGTTGTATCACGATTTGGGCAGGTGGTAAACTAATCTTGAGACACGAAGCTGATTGATGTGTGGGGAAATGAATGCGATTGCAATTATAGTATAAAATTATTAGTCGACAGCAACAAACCGAAAATGAAATTGAGAAACGAAACTGAACCAGATGCTTATTTATAAAGTGAAATGCAATTTATGGTTTCTGGCGATATGAAATGATATCAAATGGAACACTATTGATATGTGGATTTATCAGTAACTGAAATGATTATTATTCTCTTCGATTCTAATGAAAATAAACATAATTACTGCTACATTGATATTTATTTGTCTACTTTACCGAATTTGGCTCCCATGTCCTCTTATATTTTTACTCATAAGATATGTCGATGTGTCCTGTCTCTCAGGATATGTACGTGTTTCTCAATGCTCGTGTGAGTTTGATTAATTTGTGTATCGTCCTTTCTCGGAATGCTGTTTGGCTATCCTACCAGCTGCCTTCCATGCTATTAAACTTTGTGGATAATAATCTCATGAATGTATCGAGTCTTTAGTTAAAACAAAATAAAGCGTCGATGCTGATCATTGTGACACTCCGCATTCATATGGACAAATGCGATTAGCATGGTAACTGCAAATTCTTTGACAAAATGCCATGTTTTGAAACACACAAATCGATCTATTAAACAACATGAGAAGAACAATAATCGGGAATAAATGGAAGGTACACACACAATACTCACAAATTGGCAACAAAGGGAGAGATAAAATCTTTTGAGGCAAGTTAACTGTAAGCATTTGAAAGCCCTTAAGGTTGTACATCTCGTACGTAGGAAGGTATTATTACCCTGTTCCCATTCTTTTGAATAGAAAAAGAGTCATCAAACGAAAAATTGCAATCTTATAGTTCGTCGCCACCATCCGTAGTCACGAGTGTCGGGTGCCGGTTTGAAAAACAATTGATTCCATCGGGGTTCGAAACTACGATCCTGTTGATCGCATCTATCGGCTCTATCAGTGTGCCACTTGGGCAACACATTTTTCATACTTTATGAAATGTTATGATGTACAGAGAAAAGATTTCAATATTTTTAAATTGAAAATTGCGACAAATGAAAAATATATAATAAAACTTCTTAAATTCGAGAAAGACTTTCATTGTGCTATAATTTTGTTGCAAAGACATATTCAAATCTGTGACCCCACGGATCACCAAATACAAATTTGGAATACTTTTCTAAAAAGATTATACTTGTCAAATCATTAATCTAGATTTATAAGAAATTGATTCGTTAGACCACCACAAGATGCGTCAAAATGTGGGAAAGCACATAGGAAAACATTCACGCTAACCTTCAAGGGGACGACCAGGGCTGAGTAAACATTTCAAAGCGACAGGACGATATCATGTAAGTCACCCACCACGATAACTTCGATTAACTTCGAAGCCACAAGGTGCCAACGCATAGCGTGCGCACGTGAGTCTTATTCAGTAACCTCGTGCCGGGAAAACGCACGTACACTCCCAAGCTCCAGGGAAAGGACTTTTAGTATATAAGATTGAACCCGGGGAGTGCTAAGACACTCTCTCAGAGGGCACACTGTACACGACAACCCGAAGTGTAAACGCCGCTACCAAATAAATCAACTTGTGAAACATAAACCGTAGTATCTCTAAAGTCGTGAGTGTCGAACAGCAGCCCTAGCAGTCCAGCAGTCCAACAGTCTAGCAGTCCAGCAACCTAGCAGCCCAGCAACGGTCAGCCAGAGCCCACCAGCACAACCACATCAGACGACCAGCCACCGTACACGTGCAGCAGCCCATCCCCGACAGTCAAACGTCCTCGAACGCTAGCGACATGTCGACCATCATATGGTAAGTACCCTTTTCTATTATCTCGGTCAGTCACGGTAGCTAAGCCAAGCGAGTGAACCCCATCTCCTCATCAAAGTAATCCGCAAAAACACGACAAACCCTCGAGCCGAGACAATTTATTTGTATCCGGGATGTTTGAAAACTATTAAACTTTTTCAGGACGTTTTCACATTTTCTCATTTTTCAAATACAAACAAATCCTATTAGTTATTTGTTCATTTCAATTCAAGTTGTTTAAGTTATTAATTCTTAAGTTAAGCATGTATTTCCGATGCGGAAAAAACTTTATAATAATCATTGTAAAACATAATGATCCTTATAAATACCCAATAAACCATCCTCGGACGGAAATTTTGTCTTTTTTATGACTGTTAAACCAATAAATGATAATTATGTTTATTGCCATTGGTGTAAAGTCAAATGCTCTTTCGGCTTAAAGTTGCACCACTGCGTCAAGTCTCGCTAATTTTGACACAAGAACGTAATGATGTATATGTTCGATATTTAAGGATTGCAAACATAGGAAGTAACAAAAAAAACACAGTTGTAAGTACACTAGTCGCTTGTTTAAAAAAATATACAGAGAGTTACACTATACACAATAAGTACATTTAATATCAATAAAATACATTAAGGTTTGATTGTATACTACAAGATATATAAATAGACTAAAATAGAGTTTATCTTCTTGGTTCGAGTACATTGAGTACGTCCAGCTCTTTCGATCTCTCCCATTCTTAAGCTTATTCCTACATTTAAGTCATTTTTTTTATCATGTGTACATTGTTTTTCTAAAAAAAGGAAAATCACAGGTTTGAATTGATCTGGTCTACTACCAGCGTAACCATAATCAGAGAAAAGCAATTGTCCATCTTGGAATGTCGGAGAATCGTCAAATCCTATGAAAATATCTTGAGATTCTTAGTCATGGACACCATAACCTTCTTCCATACATTTCTTTAGAATGTACAAATTCATCGACAAAAATGTATATACATTTAGAATTTACAAATTACAGAGTCAAAACTTAGATGATTTCGCTAGCATCATCGCGTTGTTCCCGCAGGATCGTATCGATTGTCTGGTAGATATTTTCGGGGAGGTGATCCAGCAGCATGCGTGGCATCACCTTCAAATCCATAAAGTCTTCCGGAGTAGCCCAACGCATCTCAAACGTTGCCCCACCAGTTCCGGCTTTCCTAAAATAGGTTATGTTGGAACATTTCGAGGTTAAGGTACTCTGGGGATGAAACTAACCTCTCCTGACGCGTCTTCTTTCGACTGACAATGTGTAGGATTCGTCCTGGAGTATACAGCCTTGTTTTTGAGAATCGACGCATTGAAATGTCTCTGGAGAGGAAATTCGCCTCCGTCGTGCCTGCTATCGTTGAAATGTTGTTCCGGCCCAAAAGCGGAGACAGTCCAGGAGATCCTAGGACCGCGTCGTCTCGCCATGTTGTCTCCAAGTCACCGGGCGGTACACCGAATAACGCGTAACCACAGCCATTGAGCAAGATTCGATACTAAACATGAGTAATATGACGGTTAGATGGTATGATTAGACTAGATGGTATGATTAGGTTAGATGATATGATTTGCTGGTATGATTATAACCAGACTACTTTAGGTTATGTTTACCTTAGGCAACCGACTTGCATGAAGTGTTTGGATGATACCAGTGCGGATATTCTCGGCGCTATCCACAGCCAAACGCATTACGAAATCATCTCCCACACCCACGGTGAAGATGAAACTCTCCGTCAGTTTGGCGGCGTCCCGATTGAGCACACCGGCTGTAATTACAATTTTCCATAATGATATTCAAGTACACTTAATCCGGCAAATCACGAGTAACTCGCTCACGATATGCGAATCCGGTTTTGTATAATCTCTTTCTAATACTCGAAATTTCCAAGAGCGAATTCAGATTGTCGATAACCTAGAGTAAAGGTTCCCAAACAGGGAATCCTACCTAGGGAGGCATGAAAGGAGGACCGAGTCTTTAAGGGTGAAGACCCTCTGGAACATGACCGAACATGTATCACGAAAAGTGCATTTAAACATGTAGACCGCCAATTACTAGTTGACGAGTCTCTTGAAACTTAGTCAATCAAATTCGTCAAAAAGAGATGTTCCGGTTTCACTTTGTATCGATCTCCCTTGGACTTGAATTTCGTTTGAAATGGGTGGTGGGGGTCTTTTCTACGTGCATCTCAAAGGAAGAATCCCAGTGGATACTACAAGTCCAACGGGGACAACCCAAGAGCATCTCAATCCTCTTGGGTTTATATAAACAAATTAATTCAAATATTAAAAAGATCATTTGACCTCTTGGTCAAGGGTCACTCAGAGACTCGTTTAATCTGAACTCATTCAAACCGACCACGGGTGTCTATAAATACTCTCTAGTACTTGAATTAGTCCGTTATTCCTGATATCTTACATAAAACTAAATGTAACCCGGTTTACCGGATAACCAAAACTAGTCCTAATCAGAGTAACTCGATCATGGATTTGTGGCGGTCCAGACCACACATTAGCATGTATTAGATATTGTATTTCTTCAAGGTTTTTACCACTGTCTATTCTCACAATTTCAACTCTGCAAATCTTTCAAACCTACACATCTGTTTCCAATCGTTGTATGTATTTCAAGCGCAGGTATATATCTTCTCTTCGACCCTTGCGCTCTTTCTCTATCTTACTTATACTATCGCTCTTTCTTTAATGCACCCTCGAGGTCTTTATATTTCTTTACCTCGAGGAGTTAGTTTTCTGCTATTGCACGCGCAACATCGCTGTTCCCTTCATCTGTCCATTGTTAACTATTTCTATTTGTGTGATAAAGAAACTATTCTTCATTCCTAAACAATTGCATCATCATTCCGCAATCAACGGCATCACGTACCCTACAGATTATTTATTAAATTGGTAATATCAATGCGAGACTATAGGGTTCTCCTCGGACAATTCAATCATAGATACCTGAACTCTGCTAACCCGATTACCGGAGTTAATTTGAGAAACTAAATCAAAGAAAGCCAAATACAAATACATACCAGGTGTTGCGAAAGCATAGACTTTCACATCCGGATATAAGGGACGTATCTTAATAGCAAGAAGGGCGGCCACCCCCGCCCCCAAACTATGCCCGGTGATGATTAATCCATATTCAGGGTATTTGGCTAGAGCTTTGCTGAGTATCCCCACTTGACGGAGGCGTTTTACGATAAATTCAGCACCAACGATCATCCCCTTGTGCGCCATCATCGGAGGGAAACCTTCCGCTTCGAATTTATCCGGCGTCGCCGTTAAATCCGTGAAGACATCCCTTAGCGAAATTGACCCACGAATTGCGATCACAATATTCGATGTCTTATGATCGGCTATCACACAAAATGGTAACTGCAAACATTTTTCAATTGAGACCTTCTCACTGCAACACCAGACGTTGGTAACTTACTTCAAAAATGTGATTTCGAAAGGAAGCGAATAAAATATCCTCCTCGCGAATCTTAGAGACGTATTTCACGCCCGCTAAATGACACAAACAACAGTTGTCCTCGATGACAACGGTGCTTTTTCGTCGAAAGCAGGAGCAACAAGTGACTTTGGTCATCAGACGAAAGAAGCCCGTGGCACAGTAGCGATACATCACAAACGGCCAACCGTAGGCGGCCATTGAAAGTCGGAGAAAATGTCGCGCGTGCTCCAGATTCATCCATTTGGGCGCCACGGAGAAGATGCGATTCAGATCGGTGGAGTATTTCGGTTCGTCGTCGGTGAGCATTTGCAGGCGGCGTTTCTCGCGTGTTTCGCGTTTTTGCTTGACGCGTAGTAGGACACAGCCGGCGAGGATGTCCGAGGGGACCAAATCCGTGCTGCGGAAGAGCGCGCTGAGGAGGGCAGCGACCTGTTGGAACGCTTCGTGGCCGTGCTCGTCGCTGCGCACCCAGCAGAAGATCCAGCGGAAGCGTTTCTGCCACAGCGAGGTGACTTTCTTATGTCGCAACGAATCACCAGCTGATGGTGTTTCTTGAGCGTCTTGATATCGACGTGAACCCAGTGGGTCGAAGATGAGAGCGAGGCCAAAAATCGCCAGACCAAATAATGCCCAGTTAAAGACAACCATTCCTAAAAAATAGTCTTGTGTAAATGTTGATAACATGTGTTAGTGTCAGAGAAGAATCATCATATAAAATATTTTGGATCATGTGATGAAGTTCATTATTAAGGGTATTTTGAATCAGAATTATCGACCACCAAACGTGCGTTTTTATTACTTTAATTATTTTATTTCGTTTTTATTTGTTCATTTTGTAAAGATTCAAATATATAACATGTCGTTGATGTTGAAACATGCCAAACGCCTTTGAACCGCGCCCTAAACGCAACGCAACATATTACAGTAATTTCTCAGTTTAGAGATCTATTTTTAACAGGTTATGGTCCCGCGGACATGCTTCAGTTTCAGAAATAGATCATCTATTTCACCAAATATGAATTATTACATAATGATCAATATGGAAAAGGAAAATAAGGGGAATATAATGAAGAAGTCTTAGATGTGATCGATGGAAATTGTTTAACAAATAACAAATTTGGTTAAAAAATCGACTTATTTTCTAGAAAAATGCGTTAAAGCACATCGAGAGATCGATAGCTAGCGCCGTTCAAGAATTAACATACGATTTCTGAACTTTTGGCAAGTGTTTGCTGAAATATATAAGAAAAACGCATTTCGAATTACTAAATCGACTTATCTGAGTGCAAAAATGGGTTTAATCACATCCAGAGACCAGGAGACCTGCACGAATCAGGAATTAACAAACGATTTCTGAACTGTTTACAAATATTCTCTAAAATATACGAGAAAATCACTTTAAGATGTGCTAAATCGACTTATTTTCGTGAAAAGAATATCATCCCCGATGCTAAACACTTAATCGCCAAACGAATATTGTTATTGTCTGTAATGCAAGATTTTTAAAAATAATGTGCAACAAATTCAGTTTTATTAACCATGGACGCGTTTTAAATTTATAAAACAAATATAACGCAATCTCTTCAATAACAAATTAAAATATATAAGTACTAACCAAGCTCAAGGTTAAACTGTATTCAAGACAGGTTATTAATTAGTGGATTTGGAATGACCAAAAAACATGCACGGCTTGATGAAGTTCGAGTCGAGTCAAAATCAAAATCAATGTCATTGAATTTCAAGTTAATCTCTACCGTCACGCATCAACTAATCAACGTAATAGTAGTCGGTTTAATATGTTCATTTCTGTGCATTTCTTTGTGGCTGTCTCTTACAATTTTTTTCGATTAAAAAAAGTTGATGTCTAGAGCAAAGCGCAAAGAGCAAAACCGCAAACCAACAAAGTTGCCTTAAGTCGCGCAAAATCCAAACTTTTTTTGGTTTACCGAACGATTCAAGGTCTCATAATTCCGTTGCCACCTGTTATGTACAATGTACAAAAGCATAATTAACACTAGCTATTTTAGCTTCAACATAATTAGTCAAGTGTTAATTTTCCATTCGTTTTGGCACTTGAACGAAATTTTAGTTTTAAAAAATGTTATGGAATATTATAGGTAAATCAAAGCGGTTCAGGGATTAACATATGATTTCTGAAGGCAAATATTCACTAAAATATATGAAAGAATCATGTTTAGATGTGATAAATCGACTTATTTTTGTGTACAAATACATTTAAGCCATCGATCGGCTGTAACGGTTGAGGAATTAACATGCGATTTCTGAATTTTAGGCAAATATTCGCTAAAATATATAAGAAAAATATGTTCAGATATTTTATTTTCATAAAAAAAGCAATCAGGCTCATAGAATGATCGATAACTGCAAAGGTTCAGGAATTAACATGCGATTTTTGAAATTTAGCGAAATATTCGCTAAAATATATGAGAGAAACATGCTTAGATGTGCTAAATCGAATTATTTTTGTGAAAAAGTACGTTTAGGCACATCGAGAGATCGATGGTTGTAACGGTTGAGGAATTAACATGCGATTTCTGAACCTTATGCAAATATTCGCTAAAATATACTAGAAAAACATGTTTAAATATGCTAAATTGACTTATTTTCGTGAAAAAATACGTTTAAGCACATTGAGTGATTAATAGATGCAAAGGTTCAGAAATTAACACGCGATTTCTGAACTTTAGGGAAATATTCGCTAAAATATATGAGAAAAAACGTGTTTAGATGTTTATAAGTTTTTGATCGAGGTTACATATTGGAGATAAAAGTGTAGTTTTTCGCTTGAATTAGGAAGGACGTACTTACCTTCGATAACAGTGCGTGAAAAGTGTCCTTCGTAGGGACATACGACCACGTCGCGGCAGAACGCCCACATGGTGCCGAAGATGTTCAGCACGCACTCGGGCACGATGAGGAAGAGCTTGACGATGAGGATCGGTGGTACATGGCGGCGGGCGTCCGTGTCGGTGATGGACCCCTGGGCGCTGCGATTGACGAGCGCCACGAGCACCAGGATAACAGCACTCAGCAAGGACATCATGCCGATGATGTAGGTGCGTACGTATTCGCCGCCAGCGGCACATTCCCACGTGTTCTCATAGTATTTGGTATATACAATTGCGATTAAAACCAGCCTGGCAACAAATAAATAAATTTAGTTACAAATATGTAACATGTTCACGTTTTTTACATGTTTGTCAACTTTGTCAACTACAATAGTATATAACGATATAAGGGTGGTATAAGGGTGGAAATGGAGTTTTTGGGCACGCGCTGTTAAAGACATGCAGTTGGCGGCAAGTGCACCAATTGCCGTTTACACACGCTACTTTTTCGTATGTTTTAGAAAATGTTTGTTCCAAAGTCTTCTTGATGTATAATTCTTGATAATACGAGATCATGATGATTGTTCAGCGCTATGATGCGCTGACTTCTGGTCGCCATTAATATTTGAATTTGGCGCCTTGCGCGCCAAGATAACGAGCCGAGGTGGCAACCGCGCGACTTTACTAAGCGTCCCTTTTTTGGTTTAGCTAAGTGGTGCGCTCCCTCGACTCGATCTTGTTCAGGATACTCCAACTCTTGGTGGAGGGGGAATTCTCGCTTTGGCAACACCGGTAGTTCAAACAACACACGTTGCATGGCGCTAGTGGTACATTAAAAGGTATTTACGAGTTTACCCGTTTTTAATCGAACATTGGTGAACAACGTAACCTTGAAAAATCTTTGCAAGCGTGACATGCCCCCACACTGAGGCCATCTGTTAATAACAACAACCAATTAAGATGGTAAACGTTCTCGGTGCGAAAAAGTAGTATATGAACCCAAAAGTATCGATACTTTGTGAAAAGTTGACATCCCCACCCGCCACCTTTCAATGCATAAATTCATTAAATATCGAACTATTCAATTAATCGTCTTTTTTTCCGAGCTAATGCAAATAATGATTTGATAGCGTCTATTATTAAATATAATTGCTGCTAATATGACTTTATTTGTATTTGTGCTTCAGTTATTAACATTTCAAGTTATAATTTAACTAAATGATCAGGAACGACGTCACCTTGATGGATATATAGTAATTTGTATGCGCTGCAGGGACACTTTAACGTTTCCAGTTTTCCATTCATAGTTTTATTGACAACAAGAACATCGTGCTATCTCTCTCTCTCTCATTATTATGTTGTTTATTATCAAGTATTTTCATCAATATACTCAGACATTCAATATAATAGTTTGAAAACAATTTTAACATTATAATAACCACATGTTGATCATCATCAAGAAACATCGTTCTCTATCGCAATT
>WSZQ02015760.1:22760-35047 GCA_019419845.2 Weissflogia rhopalogaster | reverse complement strand
TGTGTGTGTGTGTGTGTGTGTGTGTGTGTGTGTGTGTGTGTGTGTGTGTGTGTGTGTGTGTGTGTATGTGTGTGTGTATGCGTACGTGGAAACGGCAAACAGCAGGCGATTGTGCATCCAGCTGGGGCTCGCCGAGTGCAATGATACGGAATCATTAAGTTTACTTATTATGGTGTGCGAGGAGTGGGTCTTCAATGGCTGTTAAACCTGCAAGTTAACAGGTCTAAGCTATGGGAGATTTTTTAAGTATTCACATCATTGATGATCATAAAAATATTTTATATGGTTGTCAAGAGATGATTCAATATAATTTTTATTCGTTTAAAATCTTCTCCAGTTCTACTCATTCGTTTATCGTTGAAGAAGTTCTAAAGCCAACTTCTTTTCCAATTATACAAAAGCATTTATTCAAAAATGAAAAAAAGTCATGGTAACTAATAAACTTGGAAAGTTTGCGAGGTAAAAATAGTAAGTAATCTTATGTAGTTGTTTATATGGTTATTCATATTATGTTACATTGATAGAAAATCGTGGAAATTCTTTTTCCGTGAATACAATAGGTTTTTTGCGTTAGCGTTTTAATGAGATTAAGTCCCCCCCGTGGCTATTGCGGGAGCTTATTCAAAAGGCCTTAATGACTTGATCAGCAATGTAAGTTCGATACGCCGACAACCTTCGATGATAAAAGCACAAATTACACGACATGATAACGTAGGAGAAATGGTGTAGAAAATCCGACTTATTTGATGGATTGTTGTATGCAAAAGTGCATTCATAACTTTTACAGTCTTTCACAAATAAAGAATAACAAAAATAAACCGAACAATAAATCATATACAAAACCAGCTATCATCCCTGGATCGCCCTTCTCATTCTCTTTTCCAATACCATTTTTGTGATGACAACCAGGGTTGGCTGTCCCCCCATTTTCTCCCCGCTATTTTCCGACAATATCCCCTCCTCTTCTTGATGATCCTAGCCATCCCTTCTTCAGTCCTTCACAGTCCCTTGCCAGGGTCTCGCATGTATCCACCCTTGCCAAACAAAATGCACATTTCATGTATTCCTGCCCCATCCATACCTTTCTGCCTCTCTCCTCCTAGCCACACCTAGCTCTTGCCAGCATTGCCTTCTCATTTCCACTTCTGTCCCTATCTCCAAGGTACCAGGGCCTCCTACCAGTAACCTGTATCCTTTCGTACCCTGTGTTGTAGGTACTGGCTATTATCCGCTCTTGTCTTATCTGCTCCTCGACTTCACCCCCTCTCCCCCTCGCCGCTTGCTTTACTAACATCTGCTCCGCCAACATGTCTTCAACCACCACCACCGACAGCCCCACCTCCTCATACGCCCGCCTTCGCCTAACCATCCACTGACTGGACCCCCTGCTGCTACACCACTCCCACACCTCCCTAACTAACCTTTCATTACCCATTCGCGCCAATTTTTCCTCGTATCTCACCACTCTTGCAACCGTTTCGCATTCCATGCTCATTCTGTCCGCTTCCTGTAGAATCACGTACGCTAGAGTCGATTTCTCCAACCCTATCAAGCTCTTCAGGAACCAGACCTGCTCTCGCTCTAACTCCTCACATTCATCTAGCCCCCATACTTCCACCCCATACATCAGAAATGGCCTCACGCATGCATCTCACATTCTCACAGCAATATCCCAGTTCCCACCCCACACCTTCTCCCATTCATCGCTTACTCTCCCACAAGCACACCTGTCTCTCCCTTGCGTCCGCCTTACATGTTCCTTCCACACGCCAGTATACCTATATTGACCTTAAATACCTCGACTTTCTCAAGCACCTTTCCCTCCCTGGCTCACTAGTCTGCTCCTTCCAACCAGGTTACGAAACTCCATCCATTTGTTTTTTTTTCCATTCACTATCAGATTTCTTTTATACATAAACCTTTCACACCTCCCTAACATAGTCAGTAAGCCCACACTATCTCGAGCCACCAATACAATATCGTCCACATATGCCAGCATTCAAACAAAAGTGTTTATATTTACATGGCGAAGGCAAAGCTTCTCAAGTTCGGTGCGTAGCGCAAGCGCACAAGGAGTGAAAACGACGAGGTGCGTAAGCAACTAAGCGCAGTAACCTAGGGGAAACTCGCCCCGCACTCTAGCCCGAACACGATGGTTATAAATTATAAGAAATCGCGTATCGTACTTACTTACTAGTACTTGTAACGATGCTGCAAAGCGAAACGTTCGTTGTACAATTTTTGTAATAAACCCGTAAAACATACATTTGCCAAATTTCATTCACCAACAGATTTTTCCAAATGGGGAAGGGAACCATATTAAATTGAAGCGAATCATGTGATGACTTCTACAGCATTCTTAGAATTGTTTAAATAAAAGGAAGAACTATTTCTTCGTTGAAAGGTCAAGTGATTTAATTTATGTAAAAGATAAAGATTAAAATAGACCATTACGCTGATTTATTGCATGTTAAATTCCGCAGTTCAATTATAATTACAATTGTGGTGATATTGTTCTGGGATTAATTTGTTTTACTCCAATCGAAAATAACAATGGTTGATTATAATAATGATTCATAACGAAATGTTCTTATTAAACAGTCACTTACTCGTGTGTTTGAACGAAAACCAAATAAATTGTCTGCTGCAAAAGTTAACGCTAGTTATAAATCTTCACTTTTTTTTTTATCTAGTACCCGTCTGAATTTTAATTTTGAAACATTCATTTGTCACGATGCACTCTTTGTACGTTGCAGATTGGGCAGTGGGTGCAAAAAATCATTTGCGAACCAGATTTTTGACAGCGGGATGTGAAAGATTGAGGTTTTCTTTATTCTTCCTACAATTTCCACAAAAAAAGTGAAACCAAACAAAATTAATGCGAAAATATAATATTAATAATTAAGAAAATAAAATATAATATTAGTATTACCAACAGTTTATATAGATGACAGCACCATGTAATTTAGTTTTATCCATGAATATCGATATTTCATCATCGCCTGACATTTCTATAGCCACTTATTATTTTTTATTAAGATCGTAATATTCATTTAAATTCATTGGGAAAATGGAAACCTTAAAATAAATAAATCTATCGGCTTTAACCTAAAAAAACTCTGGTATACTGAAAAATATTACAAAAATATTTTTATGAAGTTACCAACGTATACTTTAGGCATAAAAAGGTAAAAAGCTTATTTCGAAACTAATTAAAATTGTATTTCTCGTGTTTATAAATTAAAATTCAACTATGTGACACGCGAAGGTACTTACCCAACACGTCCAGCTCTTTAACATTCAGATAACCAACCCTCGTGCAGTCTTATTCAAAAGGTCGACCCCAAAAGGTGTAGTATAGGTATAAAAGTAGTATAAGTAGAAAAGTAGAAAAAAGGGCTGGCTGGCTGCTTAAGGAGGGGTAACACCTTCAGCGGTGGCTTGTGTAATGCGTGCTAATAAATCTCAAACTTCTTTAATTTGATTAAAGCGGCGGATAAAAGCCGCAGCGTGCGCGCGTAAACTCCACAACGGCGAGGAGCGTGCGTGAAACAATGAGAAGGCAGCCATTTCCGGCTATGCATGGCACTCGTCGACATCGCGCCCCGCAAGCTGGAACTCGTTTGTACGACTTGTCGTCCTTATTTGGCACCATTTTACCCCCTGACAAACTGGCCAACCAACACAGGGCGTCACAACGACGCGACCAACTAGTACAACAAACGGCCAAACAGTTAATGGCTCTTAGGAACGGAAAACATTCAATAATGCGCCATAAAAGTATGAGTATATACATACAATATCTAGGGTTACCAACTATACTGAAAGAAAGAGAGTGTTTTTGACCATACGACTGGAGTAAAACTAAATATATATACTTATCGTTTAATCATTGTTTTCATAATTAGATTTGTGGCGGTTCCCGCACGAACAATAAATATCAACATCCGCCGAAATCCTAATCATCCAGAGATAAACATCCCGAATGTTGAGACGTCTATTGTTTTTATACCTAAGAAAGTACGGCAACTCCCTCAATCTGTGAAGCTAGAAAACCAAGGGCCGCACATGCTTCAGAAGAATCTAAATTTTATGTTTTAATAAAAAATGAAGGGCCACAATTGATTCTGAGGAATCAGAAACACCAAGAAATGCTCGATCTGGATGATTTGAATACGTGTACTGTGGTGACATTACTTTATTACGGAATCTGAAAGGCCCGAAGAAATTATTTTAAATGAGGGGAGGGGTGGAGATGGCGTAAAAAAGTGTATAAAATAAAGGGAGGCGCTGCTATAAAAGTTTGGAAACCTCTGCTCTACGATATACGCGCTCATCGCAACCGCATAGTGCTACGAAGGCAAACGCCACAGAAACTAGGGATGTCAATCAAAAATGAAGCATAAAAGTTCAAGTCGGCTTCGACACACAAACATTTGTGTGTAGCTTTATAGACATTTAGACGCTGTGCGGATTTTGACTAGTGATTTGGTTGCGGTGCATTTAACCTGCACATGTATATAAAAACCAACCAGTTGACTCGAAACCGATGGAAACCAATGAAACGTTATGTTTCCATTATGAACCCGTTCTTACAGATTCTACAAACTTTTGATTATCACTAACAGATGGCAGCACTGTTGCAAATCATAGAAAATAATCGAAATTGAAATCATCGATTAAGCCGATTATTATCGGGATCACAGATATCGATAATCAACGATTATTATCGCCCTTCGCAATCGATACTAATCGATCTCCGCTTATTTTTTGACATCCCTAACTGGAACTAAGAAAACAGTCAAATGGTTAAAATAAAAAGAATCAAATTTTAACAACAAGCCTATCTTTCAATTGCAAACAATTAACATAATAAAAAAGAAGGAAACTTCAAATCGGATTATTACTTGCTGAGGTGTATGCTGCCTAAATTCGGCTCACATTCGCCTGTTTGCTCCCTAAGTCAAACGAGCGGATAGTAGTTCTACTTCAAAATCAATTCCTAGAACGATAACTACATAAATAAAATTGTAGCTATAAATAGAAAAGAATGCATTATGAAAAAGATTGACATAAATCTAGCAAAAGCGTAAAAAATCTGGCAACCCTTAAATATTATTATCACTGAATTTGTGTCTAATCTATTTGCGTGTGGCACCTTGTTTCAAAATAGCGCTCGACAATCTTTAAATATTCATTAATATGCCATGCGTTTTTATTTGATTTATAATCGCGCGTATTTTTTAATTAAAAATTCATCACGTCAGTCACTCGGTGAACTGGATGTAAGCGAAGATTATGCGGCGTGAGACAGCGTCAAGTGTTTATCAACGCACCAACTTAATTAACTGTTAATTGTTAATTTAATTACGCTGCGTACGGACGAGCTGAGATGGTCGACTTTAACGGATGTTATCCGACGATGTAATGAAGAATAAAAAACGATGGTTACGGATAAATAATGCATGCGAGAGTAATCAACGGGAATATCGAAGATAAACTGAGGCTTGTGAAGTTTTATATGAGATTAGATGCACTAAAGTGCCTTCTATGATAGGTGTTTCTTTCTACTCCTGTTTTATAATATGCACATTATATTAATATTCATATATACACAGGGCTGATCATAACAGAACCGGTAAATGACGTAGTTATAGGAAAGCACAATATGTAATGTGTTCATAGTAATTTCAACGCGAATGCCGCGGCGCACACCATAGAACGATTTCCTCATTTTGAGGCATAGTTTTAAACATATTTTAAGTATATTAATTATTAATTTATCAACATGAAATATGTTGTAAAATGTTCCTCAACTCATCTGCTTCAAGCTGACATGAATATTATCGTGATACGTGCATGATAAATTAGACGTTTATGGAGTTTTAGGAGACATAATTTTTTGAAAACTTCGTTTTCAACTTCAATGTATGTTTCAAATATGTTCAAATATGTATCAAATTGTTCCTTATTTCATGTACTTTCATACGATATAAACATGCCTCAAAATCAAACGCGCGATAAATGTTGACACAGTCGCAGTACAGTCATAGCAGAAAACTATTTATTTTATTATGTACGACTCTTATTGAATGTACATTATTCATTCCTATGACAAGCAGCATTTCTGCCTTCAATTAGTTGCTCCTTATACAATATACTTATTCAGCGCTGTGTTGCGCTGACTTCTGCTCGCCATTTATATTTGAATTTGGCGCCCTCTGCGTCAAGATAACGAGGCGAGGTGGCAACCGCGTGATTCTACTGATTGTGAGTGTCGTTTGGGGCGAGTTTAGACTTGCGCATCCTCGGCTCGATCTTGTACTTGTCCGGTCATTGCGCCCTTTTTCCTACCTGCACCGATTCGATCGTGAATTTTTTTTCTCATCAGCATATTCCTCTCTGAATTTGTAACAACTTTTGTTGGAACATCTTGAGGCACCCTCGTCTAGTTTCGGAGAAAATCGAGTGAATATGTCCTCTTATGGACGGATCAATTGAAAATTCAAACTTTAATCGTCCGTTTAGGGCACTTGCACCGAGTCAAAAAATGGGTCTCGCAAAATTTGTACTCATTTGGGACATATAAACAACATATGTAAAGGTAAAAAGGTACTCTCGATTTTTAGATATACTTTTTTAATTGTTTTTAAATAATCAGTAAGTAAAGTAAGTTAAAATAAAAGATAAGTGTTTATTGTTTGGTACCGTTGGCATTGTCTGAATGAAGCGAATCAATTGGTATGACTTAAAATATTATAATAATTGATAATTAATAACATTTATCTACATGCAGAAATCAATAAATTTAATATCAGACCCAAAAATTCGACTGTTTGACTTTGATGAAGTGCCACTTAAGCAGCGGGAAGTCGTATTCCCAGAGAGTGGGTGCCTGTGGCCTGTGTATGTTCGTGTGTTTGTGTGTGTGTGTGTGTGTGTGTGTGTGTGTGTGTGTGTGTGTGTGTGTGTGTGGGTGTGTGCTGGTGTTTAGGCGCTTCGTCCGCATAGATAAAGTTCTATTAAGTTGAGGTCATTACAAAGAAGAATTTTAATTAAAACTAAAAATTACTGGTAAATTTGCAAAAAAAAAAATCATTTTTAATGGTAGCATGCGATGCATATTAATGAGTTATTTATTTTGGTACTAGTTTCAACGCAGTATCTCTCACTATCTCTTTATTTAACTCTTTCCCCTATCTGCACCGGCTCGATGGTGAATTTTTATCAGCATATTCCACTCTGAATTTGTAACAACTTTTGTTTGAACATCTTGAGACACCCTCGTCTAGTTTCGGAGAAAATCGAGTGAATATGTCCTCTTATGAACGGATCCATTGAAAATTCAAACTCTAATCATCCGTTTAGGGCACTTGCACCGAGTCAAAAAAATGGGTCTCGCAAGATTTGTACTCATTTGGGACATATAAACAATATGTGTAAAGAACAAGGGGTACGCTCAAATTTTATTTGTTATTTATTTCTTATGGAATTCTCTAACAAAATTCTTTTCTGGGATTTTTTACTAACTTCACAGCGGTACTTAATTCAATGGAACATAACTTCATAACAAACAACCTGTTTTACCTCACAATAAACAACAGAAAAACTAGTAATTTGATGCCAGCCTGTGAGCATAAATAATTGCAACTTAATGCATTCAGCTAAGAGTTGAGTCTTTTTTTGCTGCACGACTTAACGCGTTAATTAACGGCTTGGCAATGACCGGACAGCTCCCGACTAGTCGAACGTCCACTTTGAAAGGCTTCACCGTAGCGATTAGATGATGTCTCGCGTTGCTAACAACTAAACTAAACCGAGCAAATGAAACTATAACGAGTGATGACCAAAAGAAGCGCGAATGCATTAAACGCGCCATGACCATGTGCAACTGCGCTTTTCTACGCTTCGAAGAAGTCATCCGGTCGACTTTACCTTGGAATGCGTATCACCGTTAATATTTCATCTTCAAGGTGATGCCACCGTTGGCTTTCTGATGAAGAGCGCGCGTATTCGGGCATAATTTCCGTTTTCTACGCATTTGGTTACAAAACTCTTCCATTTGTTTAATTAACTTGTTTAAAGCGGTTTGTTTTCTTTTAAAGTCGATTAGTTATTCAATTAGCACACCTTTTGTGAGTTTATGGTTAGATATATATATATATATATAATTTATGGAAATGTATAAAGAAATGTATGGCAAGTATTTAAAAAAGTAAAAAAGTACCTTTAACAAGTTTTTAAAATTGGAACACGCTCCATAATGCGGTTACTGCGGGGCAGAAGACACAGCGAAGCATACTGTATTCCTATGTCATCACTGGAACAACGCACGAAAGGTCTTGCAAAAATTGATGGGCCAGAAACTAGCTGTCGATAATATCGGTACACTGATCACTGACCACGAGCATTGCTGGAAAGCGCACACCATCGTGCAGATATCACACTGCCCTATCAATTCAATAAGGTCACTTGTTTCGGTTGGAAATACGCCGGAACCGCCTTAAAAAAATGTAATGAATTAAAACGTCCTTTACATTAAGAAACAATTTTATTAAATAAAGAAAAGATCATGTAAACTCATCATTCCATAATGGCAGTGCCTGATAGTGTATAGTTTTTAAAATTATTTTCATGTTTCGGTTTTTTCTTGCACTTTATCTTAAATATGCTGGGGCTCTTGAAAGATTCTCTTCGAAGTACGGGTGGCACCAGCCAAGTCTGTCCCACTTGTGAGCCTTCGCCCGTTAAAGGCAGCAGTAAAGACACGATTAGGCCTAACGGAGGCATAGTTGGATGGCACGACGGAGTAGAGCCGAAATGTTTTCATTACACTAAATATGTGTTTCGCCACCCGACCCAAAGCCCACAACCTGAGCGCGTGATAGGCACGTGATCTCCGCGTGATTTTGCCTGGTCACCCTGTATGAGAAGTGAGAGGGCGTAAGAGAAGGATGTAGGGTAGGAAGGCTGATCTACCTCCTAGACGATTTGTGAAGCGCCAAGAAAGGAAATGGTGGTACCGCAAGCAGGGTTGTGTGTGGGCGGTACTCACTGGCTTCGAGGTTTAGGTTCTACTTGATAAAGTTAGTTGTATTTTACACCTCAAACGATTGACTTCTTCTTCTCAACAACGTGCATCCAAGGAGACGGGTAGTCTACGACCTGTAAACATTTAATTTCCTGAGTTCGCTCATCTGCTGCTGGACCGAACGCGTTCAGCGCGTTGCGAACCCCTGCCGCCAACTCAGTGTAGCTTCTTCCCTTATCTTATCAGTCGAATTTATACCGACTCTTGGATCCGGCGCGTTCACCGCGTCACAAAAAAGGGCTGCCAAAATGGGTTCGCGACAGGCACCATTTCCACGATATACTTTTCCTTCATCATGTATGAACAAATCTATTTAACATGTCTAAATTATATTTTCGTGTTTCATATGTCATGATTTCACTAATTGTAAGTTTTAAATTTTATGAATTTTCCTAAACCCTTCGAAAAAGATATTTAAAAAATCATGATACGGACAATAAATTGCAAATGTGCGCAGCGCAGTCACCGCCACAATTAAAATAATGAGCGACGCACCGAAAACGCCCATTTGGCATGATAAGAAAACGAGACAAAAGAAGAGGAAAAGAAATAATGATCTACAAGATGTTTAATGGCGCTGGTGCCCGGCAAAAGGTGTCCGCCGCCCGCGTAAAAATAAACGAAGCTGATTATAATAATCATTATCGTCATTATAGATGGCGCGCGGCTCGGCGCGGCGTCGTTATCTTTGTTATCAAAAAAACGAAGCGCACGACCGCCGCAGATAAACGCTATCATATCATCGTTATGTCGTAATTATCAGCGGAACGTCACAAGGTCGAGCAAAATATGGAGGAAAAATCAAAAGTTTCCTAACAACGTGATCTGCGAAAGTAAACGCTTTGAGAGCGCAACAAAACTTGGGCGAAATTAGATTTGAGGGCGTACGAACAACGCCTGCAAGGACAGGGCACACGAGCGCATGAGGCAGCAACAGGTCTTCGTCCTGATTGTCCTTATAGTCCTTCGTATAATCCAGCCTGGAGTCCTTTATGATCTTTATGCCTTTCGTATCTCTCGATTACATTTCATTTTTTGCGTATTCTTTTAAATTTAATATTGTAGTCAACAAAAAATATTTTGGGATATGCAAAAAAGGGATATACAAGTCAGATTTATGAATTTAAGGTTTTTTAATATCATTATAATACCTAAGAATTATTGTTCAGATTTGTCAAAAGAAGTAATTTTTGAAGTTCTTCTAAAGAGGAATATTCTGCCTTCTATGTGTGATTTAAATTTAAATTTAAGATAGTTGACCGTAGGGATGTCAACTTTTCACGAAATATCGATACTTTTTAGAATCGATACTTTTGAAACTACGATACTTTCGATACCTAAGTATCGAAGAAAAGTATCGATACTGGTATCGAAAATATACAATGTCGCCATCTGTTAATACATTTTCCAATTCTTCCAGTTTATTATTGAACCAATATTTCTGATGTTACTCTAATATATAATAAAAAAGTATCGATACTTGTCATTTATCAACTTTATATACTTTGTAAATTGTTATGCGATCAGATTATTGCGTGTTTTTGTATGATATATATCAGTGAAAAGATGAGCTAGTGGAAAATTCTATGAAATAGTTTATAATCCTATATAAACAAATACAATTTATAATTATTTTAGAAGAAATGGAACCTTAAACATATTGATATTTCAACTAAAAGTATCGACTGATATCATTGCCAGAATGAAATTAAAATTGGTCCATTTTATGGTGTTTTATTGCATGATTTGAAGCATTTAATAATTGAATTTCCATATTTTCAAAATAAAATCAAAATAAACAATGTAACAGCAATGGTAAACGCACATAGTACGTTTACCATCATACTTGCTTAGTTCTGATTAACGGATGGCCTCATTGTGGTGGCATGTCAAAAAGTATCGAAAACGACTTATTCGATACTATCGATAAGTATCGAAAATTAAAGTATTGATAAAAGTCGTTAACTTAGTCAATACTTATCGATACCAATACATCTTTTGATATCCCTAGTTGAAAGGGATGTTTCTTCATTTTTTTCGCACAGATGATATTTGATGAAACGTCAATTTTTGCCGCACTATGAAAATGGTCCCACTACACCGTCAATTATTTTTGAATAAGAACTATTTAATTTATTCTCGAACACGCATCTTTAATAATAATCACAAAAATTACCTTTTTCTCTCGGCTCGGTGGAGACCTGAAATCAAGAAAAATGATTTTGTTTTAAATTATTTAAATCACATTACATAAAATGAGCACAACGATGTAGTTATGAATTAATATGTGTTTAATTTCATGTGTACGTCTAGATTTATAATATATTCTGGACACTCTCTGTGAGTGCGTAATATGCTGTTTCCGCACAAGTAACAAAATATACTTAATATACCTATGGCCCTTTTGTTTAGACGCCAAGGCCAAAATAAAAATTAATGTTGTCTCGGCTGTATCATCCATCCACATAAACTTCCGCAAACAAAATATCGATCAAAGAGTCACCGTGCGTTTTTACCTCTTTTCGCACGGCGCTATCCATAGTGGCTAAAACGCACGGCGTGAAGAGAGCCTTGAGTAAATAGACTTTAATTTGATCTACGTAATGTGCGTTATTATTTATTTTCGGTATGAGTGGTAGGTAAAGTTTATTATTGTTTGGAATAATCCAAAACAAAAGCTAAAAGCAAATTCTAAAAGTTATTTTAAATTGTAATTCTCGGCGATTGTCTGCAATAAATATAATTATCTGAAACCAGATGATTTCTAGACCATATAAACCATAAGAATGGTTGTGTTCTAGGCGAATAAAATCCATGTTTAAGGCGTGGGAGAAACCTCATTTTCCTTTGTCGAGATATACATGATTTTCACGTTTTTTTCCAAAAGCGTTTTGATTTATTGATGATTAATAATTCACAAGCACACTGAAGTATTTTCACATAAAGTGGTCAACTGGGACGGAAAGAGAATATGATAATGAAGACGGTTGACTGGGCATTCGTGAAGTTGCAGGTTCAAGTTTCTAATTATTGCAATTCGTGATTAACATACCAAAATTTGCTTACTGATGATTATTTGTTCATATTGATATGTCAAATGCAGTTTCGCTGCAGTTATACTTCATGAAAATATGATGGTACTATGATCGAGAATGTAATCATCTCTTAACAAACATGTTCGCAACTTAATTCCGAT
>WSZQ02015650.1:0-35075 GCA_019419845.2 Weissflogia rhopalogaster | reverse complement strand
TAACTAGTTAATTCCTATGCGGTTAAATAGTTTAATTCGTCGCACGAGTTCCAATTGTTTAGTAATATTTACTGTATTTAATGTATTTTATTTTGTATTATTTAATTTGACTATTTATGAAGATGTTTATTGATATTCTTGTGGTTCTTATTTCTTATTTTTTCTTTTATCCGTTAATTTAGTTTTATCATTTAAATATTAGGCGTAAAATGCAGTTAAAACACGAATTGTTAAGTTTGGTAGATATTTTTCATTTGTGGATGTTTTTTTTACATGATGTGATATTTTTTGCTTTGTAATTGTATCTCCCATGATGCAATTTGGAAACAAAATTGGCATCTTTCCGCCTGAAAGACTGAGCAAGCATAAAATGAAAGTACACGGAATGTCCATTCATAAAGCTGCACTGTTGAATACCAAATTCATGAGCGAAATATGTCTAACAAAACCAATTATTAACACTGGAGATAAGCCCTTTATCGATGTAAATTACAATTTTGGTTTATTTGGCACAATGTGCATTTCGCCGCGATGCATCGTCATGTACCTGTTACAAACTCCAGTCGCTTATTTATACACAAATGTTTCTTAAGTAGGTACAATATTGCAGGTGAGGGGTGAAGATAGAAGTAGGTCTAGTTTCATCGGAATTGAGCTGCGATCATTTTGTTAAGAGATGTTAACATTCTAGTAGTGCGTTCGAGAATGTAAACATCTCTTAGGTCTAGTTTGTCATTAAGGGCCGCGGTTGAATTTTCGTTTTTTGTCCGTCTAATATAAATCGCTTCCAATGCGTTGAGCTTGTAGCCTTTGCGGGCGAGATGTAGCATTTTTAGGTTTTGAATTGTGCATGTGTGGCCGGCTGTTATGAGGTGACCTGTGAGCGAGGAACATTAGGGATTTCCCGCGTTGTTGGTGAAACGTAAATGTTCTCGGAACCGTGTATTGAAATCACGGCCCGTTTGGCCTATATATAAATTATCATAATCAGCACATAACATCGATAAAGTGTTTATCTCCGGTGTTAATTTTTAAAATGTTTTATCAAAACCCGACAGTAGACTCCATCAAAACCAATTATGTCACATTTCGTAAAAACAACGCACAAACATAATATCAGTTGATATATAATTCATAGAAACCTAAATTAAAGAAACCTGTTCAATTTCTGTCACAGTGCTTGAAAATGGAATTGAATAAAATCGATTGGTGATATCTACTATTGATAAATATTGTAGAGAGATCAAAACAAAACATATTTTATTAGAGTACTAAAGAGTTTTATTGAAATTAAATATTTAAGAGTTTATTTCATACAATTAGACGTCATAGACAGGCAAAAACGACCAATAAATGTTACCTAATAATTAACCAAAACTAATTAGCCTTATTAGATAAAGTATAGTCCTTAAATCATACACATTAAGATACTGCGGTACGTGATTATTTTTTGTTCAAACAAACTGTTGAACCTGTTTTATTAACAATTAATCAACATTGCAGTTGTTTTTGATGGTTCTAAGGACTTATTTAAACATCCCTAAAAATAAATTAACCAGTAGAATCGTGAAGTTAGAACGTTTTGTAATGACTTGTTTTTATCCGACGAATTTACTCTTCCGAACGTGCTCAAATCACGTTCATATTATATTTCTTCCTGCTTTGTTTCAAATTCACAGTTTAAGTGATTTAGGCACTAATAAGAAAGTTGGTCGCTACAAAAAATGAATCCTGGTCATTTTTCTCAAGATATGTAACTCGTTGTAATGCTTACTTTCTAATACTATCAGTAAGAATCTTCCATTTTAAATGTGTCCTATTGAGACAAAGTCAAAGTTGAAGGAATAATAAAAAAAATGTTCTGTGAGGAAATAAGTGAGTGATCTTCAACTTTAATGCTTTCTGCACTTGTTTTGATATTATTGTTCGTGTACACAATATTGTATTTCTGAAAATAGAAGTGTGCCTTTTAATTATTGTTTTGATTGCATGTGTGGTTAAATCAAGTTGGGGAGCTTTTAACAATGGAAATTAGGGAAAATCGATGAAGAAAATGTAGTGCGGGAAGAACGAGAGTCGGCGGAACTACACTACTAGGATAAAGCATTATTTTCTCGGCGCACTCGAAATTTCTTATGACTTATGATATCGTGGTTCGCGAGTTTCACGCGAGTTATGTAGTTCAAAAATGGAGTCATAGTTACACGGTATACAAGCTAACAATAAGTCACGATTACATGTGAGAGATATCGATAGAGGAAAATGGATGTGAACTTACTCAGTGTTGGAGACAGAATGAATCGAAATTCATTCAACCTCTCAAGCCAGTTCTGCGAAATAGAGAAAAGTAGGGAAGCATAAGGGTGGTGGTGAATTGGCTGAGTAAGTTCCCTTCGATAGAGTCTACCCCGAAACCTTTATTGCCACTCTTGACTTTTCAAGTACAGTTGACCGCACCTTCATTGTTAAGTTAATCGTTTATAACACCGAAAAAATAATTTATCCACTAGGTGTTGCAAACCCGGTTTTTCTACCTGGCCGCGCTATTAAATGAGAGAGTCTGTCCGTTGCTCTCACTTTCACAATCACCCGGCATTGGGCAGTTCATCCGAGCTGAGCTTGTCACGTCAGCGCGTCGCTAGTGCGTCACAGCTGGCAATGCGCGTCTCCGATGCCTCCGGGATTTCTTTGTCATATCTTATGTATAAAAAGGAGAGAGCTGATGTTCCAACCCCAAAGAAAGCTCAGCTCGGACAAAGGGACGAACTTTCCACTGCCAGCTGGTTGTGAAAGTGAGGGCGACCGACAGTTTCTCTCATTTAATACCGCGGTCAGTTTCTGGAAACATTCAGTCCTCTTTATTGCACACTTCAAACTCCGAAATTCTTGTTTACGACGTATGATTATGGGATTTACGACTTAAGCTAGTTTCGGACTTTTTGGCTAGACCGCCTCCGATAGCGATAGGTAAGAGAATGTAGAGTAGGTAAGAGTAAGTAGGAATGAAAGCGAAAGCTGTGACAAAGTTCTGGGTTTTCTACAAAGGCTAAGCAGGTAGAAACAAGAAGAAGGAAAGTATGGAAAGTGTGAAAATAAGAGACCTAGAAGAAGCACATTTCTATGCCTAAAGATATTTAAAATTATTTACAACATGAAAAATATTTACATTGCGAATAAATCGCTACAGATTTATACTATATTTTTCCTGTACCCTAAAATCGACAACTCATTATTATCAATCAACTGCACTAATTTCTGACGCCAAGCGCAGAAAGAAGTCCAATTGATCAACCAAGCAAAACTTCAAAGTCAATTTAGACCTTTACTAACATTCCCGCCTGTTTATAATCCAATTAAAGTTGAATTAAGTTCACATCATTTATATTTCATGTTCGAGCACTTGTCATTGTAACAAAAGGCATTGACCATACTGCAATCTGTATTAACTTCAGACTGAACAATAAATTCTAGTCTCACTACTGTTTGAGAACCAACAAGACGTTGTTAGAGGTTGAACATCTTAAAATGATTCCATGTAAAGTGATTAATACCAGGGAATTACTACTTATATGTTTACTATCGATAATAACAACGGTAAATATATTTACAAATAAAACTACATAAATATTATAATCAGTATATTTTGATATCCATATTTTCAGACTATATCTTGCGACGATGAAAATACAGCCGTAGAAATCAAACTTTACACCGAATTACGCGAACAATGTCTAAATAAACTGAACATAACAAACGTTGAAGATCAAACCCTTTCAAATATGGCCTGTATGGATAGCTGCATTTTGGAAAAAGTCGGTATAATCAGATCTGATGGTGCTTTTAATACAGATAATATTCCTCCAAATATTCGGCAAGTCGCTATTGTTTGTAATGAAGAAACAAAGCACTTGGAGAAATGTTTACGGGCACAAACCTATAATCTCTGCGTTTTTAAAACTGTTGGTATTAAAGTTCTGGCTGAAGTATGTGCCAATGAAACGAACATCGAAATTGACTATGATGAAATGCCAAAGAGTATGATGAACCTTACAAATGAAGATTTAAGTTGCTACAATCGTTGTATGCTTATAAAAATGGAGAAAATTGATGATGATAACAATATTAATAGGAATTTATTAAAAATTTACGTTGATGATGTTGAAAAAGTTCGAGAAAGTGTGGAATTCTGCGAGAAAGAGCATCAAGAGGATGACAAATGTTTGCAGGCTGTTCAGAGGGAAATATGTATTATGGATAAATTGACTTAAATATGATGTTATCAGATATATGCAATCACAATGAAAGTAAAAATCAAATATACCGACTCCAGGCGGTAGAGATGACATACCTAATCAATTAAGGCATAAATGTTGCTGATTATCTAAAAATTTAATTGTATTTTAATGTTTTATCGTGTTTCGGATATGTTTAATTATGGTATTCGAAAATATAAGTACCTTTAAAATGTCTCTATATTTCTTCTGCGAACGTTAATAAAACTTAATTTTTCAAATTATACAGATTCTTTACAATATTTCAAGTTTGTAAAAAAATATTGATAGAATCTTGTGAGAGAGGATTTGGGTTTTGTGGAATTCCTTAAACGCACTATGTTTATGAAATCAAGAAGGGATTGAGGAGGAGTTTTAAAGCGAGAGTTTTCTTTGCGCCTTGGGTTAAGATTGTGGAATACACTGAATTTGCTGTCTTTATGTAACCGTCGAAATATTGCGTTACGAAGTGTGGCAGGATGTTAATATTATTTCAGCGGATGGGCTGGGGGATTACCCCTGGGGGTAATCTAAAATAAATATATAAGTTAGACAAAAACTAATATTTGTGTTTTTAATAATAATAATATATACAATGCTTCACGGGTCAGGCAAAATTCTCGGGCCGCCTTTTCGGTTACTCGGCATGCAAAAAGTTAACTTTATTAATGCAGTTTTCTTGAGCAAATTATAAAAACTGTAATTGATAATGACTATACCAGTATGAATATTTAAATATACTAATTTTTATGAAACAACCATGGAACCTCAGTATTTTTCTTAAATACTACCTAAGTTGTTTTCCCGAGATACAGAATAAATAAAACATTTACATATTTTATATGTTGTCGAATAACTTCAAATATCACGTATTCTTTGAAAATTGAAAAAAAAAGTTTTATGATAAAGAACTCATATTACTCATAGAAAATTCGTAATTTATTGAACTATCTTCTTTTTGTGCAAATTACGATAACAATGACGCATTCCTGCACCCGCATCAGTTAATAAAATGCAGAAAGCGTTTCCGGATCGTGCTAATTGCACACTACCAGAGTATATGTGCAAGATGCACTTGACCTAATTAAATTGGTCAATTTCAACTTCCCCAACAAAAAAAGTCAATTAATGAAAGTTACACCAGAGAAAATGAATGATGCACTCTTTCATAGAAGGCTTGTTAGTTGAAGCAATGAAAAGTTACGTTGACATTTCAATTTGATCGTGTTTGTGGCGATTATCAAACAATCAAAATTCACACGGTGCGGAAAAACATCAATCGAATGGCGGCGTTGTTTGATTGATTTCAATGTGGAAATACTCGAATAATGCGGGTGTGAAACATATATAAGCGTCGAACCGGAATTGTTTTAGTTGCACTTCTGTGGTTCTCTTGCATTGTTGTAAATATCCACGCAGGTGTTAAATAATTATAGTTACGTGCAATAATTGCAAGCCTAACGACATAATTGTGCGATTGGTGGTTATAGAAATTCTTGACAAGTTTAACATTTGTAACATTTCTCTATGATGACTGGAGTAAATTTATTAGTGCTCTGGTTAATTGTGTTAACATTCGGTTGTAAAACGAACAGGTTTGTCTTCTTCTTCTGACTTTGTGCTTGTTTTGTGCTTTTTACGAGTTTGAAAGTTGCGTTTTGTAGTGAGCATATCATCAATGTCTACGATAATACGTTCAATATCTACTGGAATGTACCGACATTCCAATGTCGTGGTAAGAAAGTGTTCTTTGAAGAGCTGAACGCTAAATATGGGATTATTACGAATCAGAATGACTCGTTTAAGGGTGACCAAATGGTGATTATGTATGATCCTGGTAACTTTCCCGCCATTTTGTCAGATGCAATGGGGAATACGGTGCTGCGTAATGGTGGTGTCCCACAGGCTGGTAATTTAACAAAGCATCTGGAGATGTTTGAGGCCACTGTTAATAATGATTTTCCCGATGTTGAATATGATAGTAAGTTATTTTACATTCAACTCGTTTTTGGAGTGAAAAAATGTCATTAATTGAGTTTTTTGTGGAATATTCAGGTTTGGCTGTAATTGATTTCGAAAGCTGGAGACCGATTTATCGTCAGAATTGGGGGTCTTTGTTACCCTACAAGGATTTATCTGTTGAGATTGAAGTAGAACTTCATCCGAATTGGACTCAGGCTGAGCTTAAAAAGGAGGCTGAACGGCGGTTTGAGCTAGAGGGGCGGAAATATGTTGAAGAGACCCTTAAACTTGGAAAGGCACTTCGTCCGAATGCAACATGGGGTTATTATGCGTATCCTTATTGTTATAACATGCAATCACCTGATTATCTGCAGACTTGCAGTGATGCCGTCATGAAGGAGAATGATAGGTATGATTTTCAATCTTAGTTACATCAGTATTAATTGTTTTGTACCTTTTCAGACTACATTGGATGTTTGAAGCCTCCCAGAGCTTACACCCCTCTCTATACTTTGCTGAATCACTAACTAACCCTCAACGAAGAGCTCTAATGGAAGGTCGAATTCATGAAGCTGTACGGATCAAGAATCAATTTGCTGGAAACAAAGAGATATATCCCTACTATTGGTTCGTTTACAGGGATACTAAACGTTTCATGTCTGCTGAGGATTGGTTAACAGCTCTTGCAATCTTTAAAAATTATGGAACCGATGGGATGATTATCTGGGGATCAAGCTCTGATGTGAACACGAAGCAAAAGTGTCAAAATTTGTATGAGTATGTTGATAATGTCCTAGGGCCTGTTATACTTCAATCGAGAATGTCATTTACATTTTTGTAATTTGCAAATAATAAATAAATAATGGGGCATATGAATATGAATCCTTTATTTTTTATCTTTTTCTGATAAGTTTGAAGATGATGTGAACACGAAGCAAAAATGTCCTACCTCAATCGAGAATGTTTACATTCTTGTAAATTGCAGATAATAAATAAATAAATTAGAGAATATGAATCCTTCAGAATATAACGAATTTTGATAAGCCTAGTCTATTATTTGTCGACATTTCAAATATCCAGATTGTACCAGATTGTATCCAATGAAGCTCTGTATTTTGAAGATGAATACAATTTCAAGGTTGTCCAAATTGTATGAACTTATCCACTGATGGATTGATGAGTGTCGGAAACAGCAGTTGGCGAGGGGACGATTAGCGCACTCTAACTAGTTTGGCCCCCTCAGAATCAGGACAAAGGGAGCACCCTAGTTGTGTTCCATAAAAAGTCGGAGTGAGACTGCAATGGGTTCGTTTTAGTATGGAACTTCCGAATGACGTTAGAGTCACATCAGACGAGTAGTCATCCGCTAGAAGTCTGTAGAAGAAATAGTTTGTGCATCTAACGAACTAATGTGTTCATTTGAAAACATTTGAACAACTTTATACTGATACACCAATTTTGCATTTTCCAAGGCCCTTCGGTACGCATTAAGAAAGTTGTGCCTTGTGAAATACAGAGAATTCATTTGCTAGTTGTGTGCCATGAATTTTGACCTAATAACATGCAGCACTTATATGACATAAGCAGTTAAAGCTTAAACGGTCACATTAAACCATATAAACCAATGATAAGGTGATGTAACTGCCTAATACTAGTCTGCAATCTTTTTCTGAACAGTTAGATAAATCTAAACCGAAAATATAAACTAATCGTATTTAAAAAGCAACCTCGCTACACTACACTATATATCATCTACTAACTACAGAAATGAGTAAGTATCACAAATAACATTTGGTATTTTCCTGACCTTAATATTTCAGGTGTGACAATCGAAAATAATATATTAAAAGGCCCACCCCTAAATATTTCCTGTCCTGACCAGGGAATAGGCTGGATGGTTTTCAACAATTGCATAAAATACGCCAATAAAATATGCCATATTAGCCATGTAGGCCCGGGACCTTATGATTATAAATCCGAAACGTTTGGAAGTTTCAAAGATCGTTCCACCCGTATAGCTGAAGAGTTACTGAGACGTGGAGCTGAGTCACAAGATGTTATCATTAATTGCTCCCCGAATAACTACGACAATGGATTAACAACGGCAGCATGTTTCTATATTGGCGTACTTCCATCCACTATAGACCCAACTTTATCAGACCGTGAATGTGCACATTTGTTGGGAAGTATGGAACCAAGATTTATCTTTGTCCACAAAAGTGTTGTTGATTTAATAAATAGAGCTATAGAGATGTCTGGAATAAAAACCCAAGTGATTATTCAGGGTTACGAGGAAGATGATATAATGCAGGAGAATCACATAAACTTCTTGGAGTTCTTCAAGAAAGACGCGAGTGATTTCAGGCCGAGGATTACTGAAGACTTGGAAGAGACATGCATAATTTTATATAGTAGTGGCAGCACTGGATTCTCCAAAGGGATATGTATATCGCATCGTGCTTTATTCTTTGGAACTATGACGTTTATGTATGTCTTTTGTATGATTATTATCGGTTTGGACCGTCTTGGATCGCCTATGACAGTTTAAAGAACTAATTTCTTGATTTATAGGGGTATTCATGATACTACAACGTGTATGTTGCATTATAGTACCTTGTATTGGATTTCCGGGATTATGCTGTATATGGGATCGTTTATTTTGGGACATTGTAGGCTGGGAGGTGCATTTTATAGTCCTGAATGCTTATGCAGACTTATTGAGGAGCATAAAGTAGGATTACGTTGGGACAAAGTTGATACAATGATTGTAAACTTCCATTTTAGGTGACTACAGTATTTCTAGCAAGTCCTGTAGTTTATCAACTGGAATCACTCCCAGAACTGCTTCAGCAGTATGATATTAGCAGTTTACGGACTATTTTAGTAGCTGGAGGTCCTGTGACTGCTGAACAAATGACGAAACTACGCAAATGGCTACCAAAAGTCAATGTATTCTTAGCGTACGGAATGACAGAAGTTGCAGGTTGCGTTTCTGGATTTATTGGAGATGACAAAAGAGACTTTTTGGATTATCCATCATCTTGTGGAAGACCTCTACATGAGGTGTTAATCAAGGTATCTATTTTTTAAATCAGAAATTATTTTGTTAATTCAGGAACTATTTCTAATTCAGGGATATTTATCGCTTGAATTAATAATATATTTATTCCCTGATAGCCAGAATGTGTTTTCAGTTTGTCGATCCTGAAACAGGTAAAACTCTTCCCCACGGTGAGTTAGGAGAACTCTTATTAAAACCTCCTGCGCAAATGAAACTTTACTATCGCCATGCAGAAGATTTAACGAAATGTTTCGATTCTGATGGATTCTACAAAACAGGAGACCTTGGTTATTACAACGAACAAGGATTAGTTTTTGTGAGCGATCGAATTCGTGACATGTTCAAATATATGAATTTCCATATCGTCCCAGCCGCTGTAGAGGCTGTTCTTAAAAGACATCCAGCCGTGCTTGAATGCGTCGTCTTTGGTGTGCCTGACGAAGTAGCGGAGCAATTACCAGCTGCTGCTGTTGTTTTGAAACCAAATTTCAATACAACCAAAGAGGAAATTCTTGATTTTATCGATACTTTGCTTATAGATCGAGAGAAACTCCGTGGTGGCCTGTATTTTGTCAAGGAGGTGCCTAAAACGCCATCGGGGAAAATTCAACGACGGAAGGTTAGAGATATGATGTTGGCAGAGAATAAAAATGAAATATGACATTTTTAATTTAAAATATTAGTATGGTGTGTAGTAAAATAAATAAATGTATGTAAACATTGATAATTTAAGAGTGTTGCGAACCAATGGCTCTGGGAAGCGCCAATCACCAAACCACTGATAAGGCCATAACCTAAGCTTTTAATATTGCATGTTTCGGAACATGCTGGGTGGAATTTTCTATATTTTTTATGTATGACGCCAAGTTATTTGGTCTAGAGTAAAGTTCTTCCAAAAAGTATGTAAAGTGGAGCTATTCGTCGCACTTCAATAATCTCTGGACCATTAAAAATTAAATATATGATAAATACAAGACGCCCAGAGATTGAAGTGGTTGACGCGACGGGCTGGCGCCTTGCATAGGTCACCACCAGTCGGGACTCCGTGGACACATGTGGTGCAGCTCAGCTTGTGCGCTATTCCCTTAAGAGTCCCTATTTTGCAATTTATTAAGCCCTAAGATGATTTTTCGATTGATTAACTCAGTTTTATCGGTGTCTTTGGTGCTTCGATAGCAATTTCTTTAATTCCTACTATTTTTGGGAAAGTTTCAGGGACATACAAGAGAAAAACATGTTTAGATGCGCCCCAAAGCGTGCTTAGAAGGGCACAAACAGTTAATTTTCGTTGAAAAAATTGATCAAACGGAAGCGTATTTAATTTGCGAAGTGAATACTACTTAATTTCCATAGTAAGTGGCGCCACAAGATGTATTAGACTCTTAAGATTCACTTTTTGCAGTTCATTCAGACACTAATCTGATTTTTCCATTGATTAACTCAGTTTTATCAAATAAGGATCAGATGTGACCATGAAAAATTATCATCAAATGTTTAAAGCTAAAATAGTTTGCTTATTTATTATTATTAACATTCTTGCTAAATTTCTATCACTATTTACAATCTACTCCAGTAATACTAATCTAACAAGGCCAAGAAGCTGATAATTATATATTAATCGACGTGGTTTGTTTATTAAGTCTCAAATTCGCATCGAATCTTACGACTATGAGTACGTACAACTATTCAAACTAGTTTTAAAACTAATTTTAAGAAAACTAATTGTAAAAACGATTTTTAGGTATGTCCATTCTAAATAACATTTTAAAAGGTTCTGCAATAGACCTAGACTGTCCTAGTGATGGAATTGGTTGGATGATTTACAATTCCTGTGGAATTTTCCCAACAAAAACGTGTCACATCAGCCATGTCGGTCCTTCAATCAGGGACTATAAACCCGAAACATTTGCCAGTTTTAAAAATCGTTCTACACGTGTCGCTAAAGAGTTGCTCAGATATGATGCCCAACCTAAAGATTTGGTCGTTAATTGCTCCCCGAATAATTATGACAATGCATTAACAACTGCTGCTTGTTTCTACATTGGTGTGATTCCAGCCAACTTGGATCCAAGTCTGTCTGATCGAGAATGTGGGCATTTGTTGGAAATGATTCAACCCAAATTTATTTTTGTTCACAAAGATTCTGTACCATTGATACAAAAGGGTATAAAGTTGAGTGGTATCAAAACGCAATTGGTTATTCAAGGTTGTGATGTTGCTGATACATTGGATGATGGTCAATACAATTTTTTGGAGTTTTTGATTAGAGATGCCAGTGACTTTCAACCCCGGAAAGTTAATGATGTTAATGAGACCTGTATAATTACGTTCAGTAGTGGAAGTACAGGATTCTCGAAAGGAATCTGCATTTCCCATAGAGCTTTTTTCTTGGGATCCATAACGTTTATGTAGTTACTTTTTTATATATATTTTTTAAATTAATATTCTTTTAATTTTTATAAAGAACGTTGATATCTCTATCAAATTTTAACTGTATTGTTTTAAGGGATGTGTTGGAAGACATCGCATGTATGCTGCATTATAGTACATTTTATTGGTCATCTGGGATAATGCTCTTCCTAGGATCTTTTATCTTTGGAGTCTGTAGAGTTGGTGGTTTAGAGTTTACACCTGAAAGTTTCTGCAAACTGGTAGAGGATCAAAAGGTAATTACCTTTTTATGAATACAAAGGTAGCTCTCGCAAACCGCTGTCTTGAAAAGCGTTATTTGTAAATTTATACGGGTGTTGCAGGCGCCTTTACTAATCGGAACAAATGACCCTTCATACAAGAAACGTGTTTAAATACATCGCGCTTATAGTTCCCATTGCTATAATATATGTCAAAGGTTTGTACAGTGCGGTTTTGCGAACGTCGGGGATATATTAACCGCGCTAAGCAAAGCTTTCCTGCACAATGAGTTCTAGTCATCAAATAATTCTACTCTTCCTTTTCAGATTACTTCTGTATTTCTAGCAAGTCCAGTTGCATATCAAATGGATACTCTCCCCAAGTTTACCCAAATGTACGACATTAAAAGTTTAAAGACGATTATCTTTGGCGGAGGTCCAGTTGGTGCCGAACAAATTACGAAGCTCCGAAAATGGTTTCCTGAAATAAACATTTTTATTGGCTATGGTATGTCAGAGATGGGCGGAGCTATTTCAGGGTTTAATAAGGAAGATAAAAAGGTCTTCTTGGATTACCCATCTTCTTGTGGAAGACCTCTTCGTGAAATGCTAGTTAAGGTACAACAAATTTAGCATAAAAATGCCAAATTCGACTGTGCGAACTGTTGGACTATTTTTCAGTTTGCAGATACTGAATCCGGTGAAGCTCAGCCACCTGGTAAATTAGGAGAACTGCTCATAAAACCACCAACAAAAATGAACCTATATTATCATGGTGCTGAGAATTCTGACGCCTTGTTCGACTCTGAAGGTTTCTTTAAGACAGGAGATCTTGGATACTATAATAAAGACGGGTTACTTTTCGTCTGCGATTGTATACGTGAAATGTTCAAGTATATGAGCTTCCATATTGTTCCTGCCGCTATTGAGGTAGTTCTTAAGCAACATCCTGCTGTGAAGGAATGTATCGTCTTTGGCGTTCCTGATGAGGTTGCCGAGAATTTACCAGGCGCTGCAGTAGTTATTAAACCCAACTTTGATATAACTGAAGAGGAAATTGGCAATTTTGTAAATGGCTTGGTTATAGACAGGGAGAAACTTCGTGGTGGAGTGTTTTTCGTTGAAGAGTTTCCTAAAACACCTTCAGGGAAAATTCGAAGGAGGAAATTGAAGGAGGATATGATAGCAAAAATTGATTTGAATAAGGGATGTTTGAAGAAATTTTAATTTTGATGCAACATTTATTGTGGTTATAGTTATGTAGTTGTAAATAAATAAAATATTGAAGATAAACGACCTGGATTTGCTGAAAAAGTGTGTTTAAACACATCGGTAGATCGGATTTATGATATTTTGGGGCAGTTACCCATAAATAAAAGAGGAAAACCTATTTAGATGTGCCCAGAAACTTGATTTAGTATCCCCAAACGACTTATTTTCATTGAATAACATGTTTAAACACAGTATCTTCAACTTCTCGGAAGTTTTTTCGTGTTCAGATGTGATATTTTGAGGCAGTTTTGCTAAAATTTAAGATAAAACCGTATGTGGATGTACTTAAGCCTCTTATTTTCGTTGAAAAGTATGTTGAAACACATCGGGAGCTTCCAAAGTTATGGTGCGATTTCTAATATTTTGTGTTACAGTTTCCTTAATACATTCTAAAATTTTAGAAATGGAATCTGTATCTCTTTAGTTTCCGATAATTTTCTGTTTAACGTAGTATAATTTAAGCTAGTCAATCATAGATGTCGCAAACTACTAATCAGCTGAATATACCTAACCACACCATATGTCATGCAGACAATTTTCACGTTCCGGTCGTGCGGGATCAAAATTTCAAGTATCTTTGCAAAGTTGTGCAACAAGTCTCTCAACTCTCTTAGAAAAACACTATGTCTTCCGATGATGTCATCAACAGCGCCGATTTATTCCTTCGGGAAGTCCCTAATGTTAAAATCAGGTTAGCACCGGTTTATCCTAATCAAATTTAACGAAAATTAACTAACAATATTGTATTGCACCGTGTAGCAAGCCAACGAAACCTGTCTCAACACCACCTAGGGCGAAAGAGGAGCTGCAGGTCCTTCGCCTCAGTGCAAAAGCTCAGGAAAACATCATGGACACTTTGAAATTCATTCATGGTGATGTCAGTTCATAAATTAATATTTTATAAGCACAATGTTGTGCAATATTACTAACAATTGTACATGTGTATAGGACTTTACTCTAAATGATGTTTCGGCCTATGAAGACAAGGGTTTAAAATTGGGCAATAAGTTCTGGATTGGTCGTGGAAATCTTGTGGTTAAAGGCTGCTATGATTACTCTAATGCTAGCAGGGAGCCGGAAAATGAAGTGGATAGGTTAAAATTATTTGCAGCGATGCGATTAGAAAGGTTAGTTTTTCATAATTTTTTAACAAATTGTGTTGTAATTAGTTGAGTTGCAAACCTTAATGCAAATATGTATGTAGGTTTGAAACTTGGCTAAATTTATATTTAGTATCTTGTTGGTGAAGTTTCCTCATGGAAATAAACATAGGGTTTGGTGTTTTTTAAAAGTATAAAATGGTGTTTTAGTTATGGATTTCACAAAGAACACTGCCAAGAAGCATTAGATTATTGCAACGGTGAAGTTGGGGAATCATTATCGTTATTATATGAAAAATATATGCGATTCAAAAAAGATGACAATCTACAAATACCGGATATCACCAAAGAAGAACTCCTAGAGCAAAGGCACGATGAAACAAGTGTGTTGCAATCAATTTATGAAGGTGCTTTTCAAGAAAAAGTGAAAGATACCGTTTGGATCATAACGTTCGAGTTGGATTATCTTGTCAACATGTATCACAAGAAATCTAATAAACATAGCAACACAAATACAAAACATCCACCCAAAAAGAAAGAATGGTGCAGGTACTATCTGAAGAATAAAAAGTGTAAATACGGCGACAAATGTCGTTTTTCACACGAAAGCGAAGCCGAAAAACCCGAAGTAAACGGCCATTTAACAACGTTTAAATTCGATTTAGAAGTACGTTTTACGGACGACACGAAATATCCTTTCGAACCGCCGATTGTATTCTTAAAAACAGACGCAGTTGTTCCCCAGCTTGTTTTGCTCCACATTTGCAAGCGTTTACATCAAGAGGCTGTCATTCTCGCTCAAGATGGTATGCCATGCGTTTATTCAGTTTGCGAACTGCTCAAAAACGAAGAGGAAATCACGCAATATTTAAACACGACCGAGATGGACTTTTTACAACCGCATGAATCGCTTTTCCCGAAGATCTGTGAGGATTTTAACCGAATAAAACGACCTACGCATTATAAAAAAGGCGCGACGAGTAGAGATAATAAAAAGGCGTATTCCATGGGGGAGATTATTGCTGAGGATCGCAGAATACGACAGCAGTTTGTAAGTAAGCAGCAGAGTAATGCGTATAAGAAGATGCAATCGGTTAGAGATGGTTTGCCTGCTGCTGGTTTTCGACAGAGGATTTTGACGACTTTGCAAGAAGCTCAAGTGGTTGTCATTAGTGGTGAGACTGGTTGTGGTAAGAGTACGCAAGTGCCTCAATTTATTCTCGATGATTGGCTGCGGTCGTACGAGGAGAAAAACTGGCGGCACGTTGAGATTGTTTGTACGCAGCCGAGGAGGATTTCGGCGATTGGCGTCGCTGAAAGAGTTGCTGATGAGCGCACCGAACGCGTTGGACAAACCGTGGGTTATCAGATTCGTTTGGAGAATAAAGTTTCAACGAGTACGAGGTTGACGTTTTGCACGACGGGGATTTTACTACGACGACTTGAGGTTGATCCACTGCTTTCGACTGTTACGCATATCGTTGTTGATGAAGTGCATGAACGAAGTGAAGATAGGTAAGTTTTTTTATGTTCTTTATCTTACAAGGAGAGTGTCTCAATTGCCTCTCAGTATTGGTGTAGAAGGATTAATGAATTGTGTTAATGTAAGGAATATGCAAATTTTACAACAACGAAAATTTCAACGTTATTTCTAGTGATTTCCTCCTTCTAATTCTACGAGACTTACTACCTCTTCGAAAAGACTTAAAAGTGATTCTAATGAGTGCCACTTTAAACGCCAACGTTTTCTCCGATTACTTTGGAGATGTCCCAGTCCTGGATATTCCAGGACGTACTCATCCAGTCGAACAAGTCTTCCTTGAAGATATCCTCGAGATGACCAATTATGTTTTTGACGACTCCTCACAGTATGCTCGTCGTATTAAAGATAAAAACGCTGAAGATATTGTCACTGGAGACGTTACTCAGGCGCAAGTGAAACCCAAAGATGTTGTTAAGGACGAAAATTTGAAGTTTTCGGAAATGTTGGCTCGTTATGAAGGTATTTTCTCCTTTTAAAGCCTCCTTTGTGAATTTAGTTTTACGTTACTTTGAATATCTATGTTTTTTAAGGTTTCAGTCATCGAACTTGTCGAACAATGCTCATGATGGACATAGAGAAAGTAAATTTGGATCTAATTGAATCTGTACTCGTGTGGATTGTGTCAGGTGATCATGATCATCCGAAATACGGATCGATTTTGGTATTTTTACCAGGCATTGCCGAGATTACGGCACTGCACGATCAACTCAACTGCCATCCGGAGTTTAGTCCGAAGTATAAACGATATATGCTCGTCCCTTTACATTCTAGTTTAAGTAGTCAAGAACAGGCACTTGTATTTGAGTAAGTTTTTCATTGTAATAAAATATTAAGAATGAGATTAACTTTGATGTTTTATGTAGGAAACCGAAAGATCCAAACATGAGGAAGATCGTTTTATCAACAAACATCGCAGAGACTTCAATTACGATCGACGATTGTATTTTCGTTGTGGATTCAGGCAAAATGAAGGAGAAGCACTTTGATTCAAATCGGAATATGGAAAGTTTGGAGACTGTGTGGGTAACACGTGCGAACGCACAGCAGCGTAAGGGACGTGCTGGTCGTGTCACTTCTGGGGTTTGTTTACATTTATACACTTCCCATCGCTTCCGGCATAACATTCTTAGCCAGCCGATTCCGGAAATTCACCGTGTGCCATTAGAACGACTTGTGCTTAACATTAAAGTGTTACCAAACTTTGCAGAATGTGAAGTTTTTGATGTTTTGGGTAAATTTCTTTCATTAAATATTTTATTCTCTTCCAATCCGAGAATATGGTAGAATTTTCACTATTTGAACAAAAATAATTGGGTTTATTTTATGTTTTTAGTGAAAACAATCGAACCTCCAGTCAGAGAAAGTATAGAATCATCCATATTACGTCTGCAACATGTTGGCGCATTAGATAGCGACAATAATTTAACTCCACTTGGTCACCATTTAGCTGCGCTACCTGTGGATGTGCGAATTGGAAAATTGATGCTCTTTGGTGCGATATTTTCATGTATCGACAGTGCGTTGACGATGGCAGCTTGCCTTAGTTACAAATCGCCATTTGTCGTGCCTTTTGGACAGAAAGAAAAAGCGAATAAAGCCAGGCAGAAGTTCTCAATGGGTATGAGCGATCAAATGACAGTCCTTCTTGCGTATAATGTAAGTTTTCTTCTATTTTTTTTTTAATTTGTTTAATATAACAACTGAAAATATCTGCAGAAATTCCAAGAAGCTTCCAAAAAAGGCTACTTTGCCGGTTTAAACTTTGCTAAGGAGAACTTCCTATCGCACAAAACGCTTCTCATGATCGCCGACGTGAAATATCAATTTTTGGAGCTTTTGGTTAGCATTGGTTTCATTCCTATCAATCTTACGAAACGGCCAAAATCAGGACAAGACCATATTTTAACTTTGACCGGACCTAAAGTATGTTATAACTAATTCAAGACGACATTTTAGAAATAATTGGTTTATATTTATAGTTCAACGAAAATGGAGCAAATACAAGAATTCTTTCATCAATTTTGTGCGCTGCGCTGTATCCAAATGTGTGCAAAGTTCTACAACCCGAGAAAACGTTCGTTCCGAGTGCAGTTGGTGCAGTACCGAAACAACTGGACGCTAAAGATTTTAAATTTCGAACAAAACAAGAACAAGTAAGTATTAAACACATCATTTTCCATTTTATTTTATTATAATGCATTTTCAACATTATTTTAGGTATTTATGCATCCAAGTTCGATCGTCTTCGACTTGAAATATTTCCCTAGTCCGTTTATGGTCTATCAGGAGAAAGTAAAAACGTCGAAAATATTCATTCGTGATTGCTGTGTTGTGCCTGCAATTCCCCTTTTGCTTTTCTCCGGATTCGATGTGCATATTAACATCCACAATGGCGTAACATACTTGGAATTAGACGATAAATGGATAATGTTTGAAGCAGAAGAACACAAGGTATACGCTACTTTTAAATTGTTAATACCACGATTACTAATTATTGTTTTAAACAGGTGGCCGAGATGATTAAAATGATTCGATTGGAATTACTGGACCTTTTGGAGGAGAAGATTAAAGATCCACTGCTAAACTTACAGAATAATGAAAAAAGTGCGCGTATTGTCGGTACCATAATGCAAATGGTAACAGCTGAATAAGGGAGACAGAAATGTAGAGAAATTTTAATAAATTTTATTTATTTATGCGTTCTGCACATTGTTTCAAATATACTTGTTATTTTTGAATTGTAATGTATTGAATAATCATACCATAGAATAGAGAATTAATAATTCCTTTCATTAAATTTAAAACGAATTTGTATAAAATAATACAACTTATGACATCTATCAGTGATAAACTTAATAGTGAAATCTATTAGAGAACGGGCTCGCTGAAAAGCTAGTACAAGGTATCTGCATTTTTTTACGCTGTCATGGATTTAGGGTTTTCGAGCGAATTACTAACGCATAGAAATCTTATTTTTGGTGTAGCATGTCGATATGTGGAAACGAACTGAGCGTTTATTCATCAAACGTAACAAATATTAAGAATAACCAATTGAAAGTAAACAAAGCTGATCACTTACATGTCTTTTCACCTCTATTTCACAACAGATATTAGCAAATTACTTAAACAGTAGTAAAATCAGCACAAGAACTATCCAAGATATATAATATTTGTATAACACAACTAACTATCGTAATCGTCTGTTCAAACGCAGTTCAAAATCAACTCGCAACTCCAGCGCGCCTGAATTAACCTAACTTTCTTCTCCTGTCCTTTATTCGTTCGGCTAACTTCGTGGCATAAATTTAAATTCCGTTCTTACTCGTCGTCATATACATTAATCTGTGGGGTTCCTACCCACGCATCTACACATTCTTCGTAAAGTTGTGTAAAATCTCTAGCCGTGAGAAATTGCTTTCTTCCTGTTTTATAAATTCTTCTAGACTTCCCTATAGCTATGCTATCTTACTTTGCTTTATTGTGCTCCTACTTTTCATTTCCAGAGTTGCTCGTCCCGACACGGTCCCGCTAAAGCTTAAAACACTTGGTCCGTTTTATAGCACCGCGGTACCCTTCGCCGTTCGATTGCACTTCTCCGAACGGCGGACCTTCTGCACCGCAGGTGCGTCCCCGCGGTCTTTTCCGCCGCTGGCTGGTGGTTTGCACAGCCCAGACACAGCCGGTGACTACCTACCCTGTAGCCAAGTCGCTCCGGAACGAGTCTCTCACTCGGCTTGGTACCACCCTCAATCCTACTTAAGTCCTAACAATCACCGCGCAATGCGTTCATCCCCACTAACAATCTCTAAAGTTCAACCCCCTCAAGAGCAGCTCCGAACTTATACTATTTTACTAACTTGCTCCACTTGGTTCTCGACCACACTCACGACTTCTCTTTATTCTACGTCTACGCGCTCAGCAGTGTTCTGTGACGACACTCACACTTTGTTACTTTGTAATAAACTCTGTTATTACTTGAAGCAGAGTATTTTTCTCTACCCCACGTTCACGGGAGATCTCCCGTCTCAACGTTATGTAACACGCATTCCTCAAATCTTTATTAATATTCAAAAACCCATAATTAATAAGAAATAGTATAGAAATATATATTTTTATATTACAAACTTACAAATATTATAATACTTATTTATCTACACATGTTTAAATCATAGAAAATGTACTGCTATATATTTAATGTTATATATACAAAAACAAATACTTTTATTACTTTAATTGTGCACCATTTCTCCCTCAAATGATACTTAAGTACCTTCTATACTCATAAAGATGCGCAATAACAACACAACAAAGAATATTGAGTCGAAAAACATATTAACATCTCGTCGAATCATCGTCATGAGGTTTCCTCAATGGTTGTATTGTCACAACACCATTTATATCTTGATTAATATTTTCAGAAACATTAAAAACTGTGTTATTTTTATCACTGATTGAATTGTTATTATTAATCGCGTTAAAAGGTACGATATTTTGTTTGTATCCTTCTTTATCGATGATTGAGCCAATTGTTGTGATGACACAACAAGGCGTGTCGAAATCGGGCAAAACTTCTTTATATAAACGTCTCGCAATGAATCCAAGAAGAACCATTTCCACCAACATCAACGCATTGTGAAGAACTGAAAAATATACATTAGAAAATATATAAACTGATTTAATCATTGGATGATTACTATTTCCGTAAACTTCTGGAGAGATTGGTGGTTTACAAGGAAGGACACCTGTCCATGCGATGATTTTTGTAATCAGACCTTGCATTTTCGCAAAGAGGAGCACTAATTGCAACACCATGAATTTCGCCGGCATGGAGAAGTCTTTAAGGACGTCTTTTAATAACTGGATGGTCATTGACATTCCCCAAACGCCGAAGAGGATTGAAATTATGATGATTGGTTGGAAATACATGTAGTTGACTCTGTACAGGCTCTAAAATTTATTGTTTAGTTTTTGGCTTTTTTTTTGGTAATAATTTACTTCTCTTTCGGCCCACATAACTAGGAGAGTCATGTATACTAATCCTTGGACGACAGGAAGTTGGAGGACTAACAGTCGTAAATATCTCACACGATTTCTGAAATTTAAAAGTGAATTTGTGTGAATTTTTTATTAAGAATAAATCTAATAAAATTCTAACTTACTTGGTAATATCAAACTGGGGAAGGCAACAACACGGCCAACAACAACACGGTCCCACTTTCGGATTAAGCGCATCAGGCTTAACGCGTCGAATTAGCTCAGCTTCACCCCCACAGTATGCTACAAAAAGGCAAAATAACTGATACATGCCAGCCATGAAGATGCCTTGTGTGACTGCTTCGGCAAGAAGATGTGCTCGAGGTACTAAAGCTGCACAATATGTTGCTAAAGCAACTACCTGCAATAAATCAAACTCACCTATAAAAATCATTTGATATCACAAAGTACAATTAACGTATTAACTGCATTCTGCAAAGAATTGGGACTCTCTAAATGATGTACCAATTGAATAATCATGTAATTGCATTACAACAATTAATTACAACAACAACTCTTATGTAAAAGCGGAATGCTTGTAGTGACATAAGTGTCATCAAGTTAACGCATACTTCCTTGAGTTATATTCGTAGAATGAATGTTCGTACAATTAGTTTTCTATAGTGTTTGCTATACTGTTAATACTGTACTTATATAATATCCTTATTTATGATAATATTAATAAGGCAATTAGGAAATATTAAGATTATCATAATAATTAAATACAACTGGTTAGACAATTACCGGATATACGCCGATAACAAATGCAGAATGCGCTTTCACTCGCGATGAGGAGTTCTTCATGATGTACTTTAGTGTATCGATGAAGATGACGAGCACGAGGATAACGGCGAGGCCTCCAAGAGTTAGCAGTGTTATACCATATATATTTATTGCTGAAATACACAAATTTTGTATAGTTGATATTTTGCTCGAAAATTATTGTTTTATATTGTTATAATAATAAAATATTTTTATATATCATTTATTCATTCATTCATATTTTACATAACGTTACATAATTACATACCGTTTATAGTCATAAATTTTCTCACATCTATACAAGTTTAATCATAACATGGTTTAATATAATATTGCGCCCACCTGGGCAGCTTAGGTAGTAGTGCATCGGTCTACCACGCAGGCGGACGGGTTCGAGTTTCCGGGGTGGGCACCCACAAGTGTGAATTAATTTATTAATTAATTCACACACAAAAATATTCAAACAAAAATCGACACCTTCAAATTCACACTACAAAAATCACAACAATTAAAAACCAAACACCAAGAACACATCAACACTCAACAAGGCATTCAACACACTACAAGGATCACAACTCAATCCATCAATACAACACAAAAAAAATCACAAAAATTCACAACAATAACAACATCACATTACCATGTATATAAAAATAAATAAATAAGTAAACATGTATCCAGGCTGCGGACCAAATACAAAAAAAAAATGAGTTTGTAAATATAAAATCTAATAACAATAACTTTTACTTTTTATAAACCTTCCTACCGATAAAAAAAGTGAAATTCTTCATTTCTATTTCACTGGACAATTGACAATGACATGGTAATGACTTAGAAAACACAAGATTGTTACCAATTAAAAATAAAACACGAAATCGCAAGTGCTACGGTAAGTGCTACATGGCACAATTTGCTACATGTTAACGTAGTTTATGCGAAATGAAAGTCAATGTGCAGTTCGTGATTTGCCTTAAGCTCTTTAGCTCATTAGACTAGGTATAAAATTACCAACTGGAAGAAGAAACCGTTTTAAAATTAAGAACAAAACGGGGAAAACATGCATTATTGTACGATTTTCTTAAGTTTAATTTAAAAGCTTTGACTGTGCCAACAACATCATTAAAATACTATCAGATTTGTAAATTTTACACTTTCAATGGTTTCGTAATAATCGTCGAGACGAAATTCATTCAAACAAATTGTTCGAAATTGTCATTTCTTTATGAATATGCTTTTATGTTTGAAGTGTCTTTGCTTTTACAACTAACTACTTGTGCGTAAATTTCAATGTCACAATAGTCATGTTTTAAGTACCTAATTATAATTTTAATGATGTTAACATAGAAAGCCATGCCACAGTGGCCTCTGTGCTGGGCAGATCTTAAATTTTATTAATTTAGAAATGTTCTTGTCTCTTTGCAGTGCTCATTTGCAAAGTATTTTTTAAGATTTTAGATAACAGGAAGCAATATTTATGCATTTATTTTATTGAACAAGCAACTAAGCAAGCGATTGCACGGTTATAGTTCGCAAATCTAATTACAATCATAACTTTGCTCAAACTGTCACGTAAAAACAATTTGCACATTCACTTTTACTCTTACAGCACAACTCAGCACAATGATCTATTCACAGTTGGTTTCACTAAGCCGCAAATGATTTCAAAATACTGGTAAACCTTATAAGGATATGCAAATTTTCCATATTTCTAACTTTAATGTTATTTAATTTACTTAGGTTATGTTACTATATTAACTAAATTGAGGTTATATTTCGATTTCTGAATAAACCTTAATAATAATTTAATATAATAGTTTAATATACTTTTAATGAAAATACTATAAATATAAATTTACAAAGATTAAAGAAGAAGAGTTTTTATAAAATTTATATCGATATTTACTTTTATTTCATGTTTTATTTACTTTATAAATGTTAAAACTCGAATAAAATTCCATGAAATATCATTAGAACTATAAATTTAAAATGCTGATTATTTTTTATGACTGTTCTTATGAAATATTCTAAAATCTATTGCATTTCACAAATTTCACAAAGAAAATAGTACAGTTACACAATTAATTAAAATTCTGCAATGTTTTATTGCTTTTTTCGTTTTACCAAACATGATTCTCATAAAATGAAACGAATACTATCTAGTTGTAAATTTATTCATTCAATTTGCTGACATACAACCTCCTTACACGACTTGAGTGACTTGGGTGTTGAAAATTTCTAAAAATTAGTAGAACCAAACGCCTTGACCTAGGCTTCAAAAAAAAAAAACATCACGCAATTGTTATTGCTATCGTTGAAACCTCTTGAAAATTTAAGAGGTTTTACGATGTGTGTAAATCAACCTGCTGCATATATGCCTATGTGTGCGACTCTTTCGCCATTCAACCATTCGTGGATTCGGTAATGCCATAGATGCCATGTGAGACACGAGCACCACGAACACGTCGCAGAACATGTGATGAAATTTTTCACATGTTTACAATGTGCGTTTTTTGACGTACTACGTGTGGAAACGATGAAAAATTCCCCCGTGAAATTTTGCGTATCATAGCTATATCTACCATACAAACAATTTTATGGTAGCTTTACATGTTATTTAACAAACAGACTAGAATACATACTGTGCATTTTTTTGATAAATAATGTTATAAAGATAACAGTTTTTCACAATTGTCGAGCATTTTGAATTATATAAAGCATATATGATGATATATAATATTATATATGCTATTTGCGTGCTTGATTTGAGGATTAAACTGTTGAATGCGAGGCGAATTTAGGCGGCGTATAATATAGAAACTAACAATCCGATGTTTACTTTTTCTTTTAGGAAAAGTGTGAAATGTTTCAACTTGAGAGATAGGCACTTTTTTAATTTAACCCTTTCGGTTTTTCTTAAATTTCTGAGACGTTTGCCTGAGTCGTGAAATTTGCAAGTTATGGTGATTTATTTAGAATCAAACACTTTTGAGGAATATTTGTTTGTTGTTTTTGGAATGTTTAACCATTATTCTAAGGAAGAGGAGTTCTGCTATGATAGCAATATTTAGGATAGTTAATAAGGTAGAATTGAATATGACTTTTTGCAAAATTTCAACCAAAATTGTCGAAAATTGAAGGAGTTACGGCCATTTATTTAAAGCATATTTATCGGAGTACCCTTGTGCAAATTTTCACGAAGACATGTTTGAAAAATGATAATATTACAACAATTTATTCGACTAAAAGCTCAGAATTAAAAATTAATATAATTAACATCAGAATGTCAAGGAACATAATTAGTTAATTATAATTAACAAAATAATTATTTGACTATACCTAGCTAGTCATGAATTATTAAATTTAAACATCGCTTTATGGCATCTACAAATTAACAATCTAACTTATTACTTGTAAAAATCGAAGCAAAACATAATGTATTAAATTATTGTCATCCACGCTTTGTGCATTTTACACTTGAACAACTCGTTATGCCTATGAAACGTTTGAAACATAATAAACTAATAATGAAACTAAAAATAATTATAGCTAACAATACTAATTTCACTAGTATCGTTCACTACAGGTTCCTTTTTCTTTGTTTTGTTACAATTTACTCAACTCAGCACTGATTTGTAACACTACAACACTAAAGAAGGAAATAATAAATAATAACATGGAATTAATTAGTAGTGAACTCAACATAATTTGCTCACACGAAGTGTGCAACTTGTTCTCATTTCATTGTTATATTGTTATACACGAATAGCTCTTTCTTTCTTCCTTCATAAGTGAAGTTAAGAAATAAATCATAAATCACTGTGAAATGATTATAAAAAATATATCATTTTTATGTGGAAACAGTCAAAGTGTTTAATTTTTCATGAGAGTGTCCAGAAAGCGACATAAAAGAAGAGCGTAGCACTTGTAAGTCATGTCAAAAAATTGCAAAAAAAACTGAATATAATTATGTATGTCCGCGATTTTTTCACGGCCTATAACTTAAAGATGCGAGATAATTATATACAGAACTGGCTATAAAGAGTTCTAGTTTCCATGATAAAGTGCGTAACACATTCTTGCAGCTAGGTTTTGCAGTTAACTTCAGTTATTTGAACTTAAAATTCAATAAAAGTAAGATAAGGATAAGATGAGGTCCACCTATCTGGATTCCAAACAAAAGTGAAAATCGCATTTTTACGTATGCCTTACGTTTGTTGTGTCTTTACTCTCACAAGAAGTGAAAGTTTTAAAGTTTTAACGTAATAATTCTATAACAAAACATCAAAAAACTCAAAATAAAAAATATTTTTTACAATACTAAGAGTCTAAATAGTAGTCTATAAAATAGAAAATGAAATGTTGGTCATCTACCTGACAAATATTCTCCCATTGACGGGATATCCTTAGGGCAGTAGGTGGCGTTGTTCATTTTAGCGAGGCCAAATTTACGTATTTCCTCGGATGTCACCTCGCGAAACTCGTCACTCTCACTTAGTTTCTCCATGTTTAATCAATAATTGGAGGAAAAAAAAAACGTTGAAAATTATTAAATTCAAACTTTTTAACACAGTTTCCAACACTTTAAGACACACTAAAGCACTTAAACTCTCCTAGAGTAATCACATCACATCGTTTGTTATTACAGAAGCCGGTTGTCAACGATTTGCAAGACGTCTTACCACTGTTTGTTGTTTTTCGGCGGTAGTGTGCGGTTGGGGCTTTCGCGATTTCGAAAAAAAGCCGAAACTATCCCACCATGTTTTTCGCAGCGTACGAGCCGTTCAAGCGAGGGCAACATCAGACGGAGACTCGTGCGTTTTAGGTAACTTTACTCAGCTGGTTGCGCAGGAGTTGCGCGACTATCTACTACAACCAGCATGTATCGAACGCTAATGACTGGGTTAAATAACACCATTCTAGGGCAAATCTTTTTAAAAAAATTACAGTGTTTGCGCAATGTAAGGTCTATCAATATCACCCGAATTTTATCGTTGGTAATCAATGACAGTTGATTGTTGATTACATACTTATATTTAAAGGCAGACCTTTTAGCCATTGGGTAATACTTGATTAAAGTTGATGACTAATTTTTGGGTATTCCTGAATTTAATTTTTTTTATATACTGATCAATGAAAACATTGTTAATATTTCGAATATAAATATTTGAGGTTGACTAATATTTGGATGTATTAAAAAACTGCATTAAACAGTTAAAATCACGTCAATCGAGATATTTACTGATTATTTAACTTCCTGTGGCGTATCTTGTTTTTTTATGTTCTTGGAATGTTTTGATAAGACTTTATTTACTTGTATATATAAGTACGAAAAGTTAACTTTAAAACTTTATAACTTAATATTCATATTCTTTAGAAACTTCTAAATCACATTAAATTATTTATGATATTGAGGCGAATAAAAGGGATGACCCTAAGGGACCGAATACGGAGCGACACCATAAGAGCTAAACTCCGACAGGCATTCATCATTTTCTCTTTCTAATTATTGTAATTCGTGATTGACATCCTAAAAATTGCCTACCGATGATTATTTGTTCATATTGATATGTCAAAGGCAGTTATACACAATATGATGGTAGTAGTGCGTTTGAGAATGTAAACATCTCCTAACAAAATGTTTGCAACCTAATTCCAATGATACTATTTTGTAAGTTATGTACTTTACTTTATTTTGTACTTTACATTGAAAATCATAAATATCAGAATATTCCATGTTAATAATGTTAAAATATTTCTGATATTTCGGATGCATAAATTTCTTACAAATAAATAACTTTACTTGAAAAAGATAGTTATTGGATAAAAAACAAAAACGAATCACACCTAATAAACATTTTATGACTTTTGTTCTGGCTCTGCTTTGTTCCAATGTTTCTTTGAAATCATTTAAATTAGCATAAAACATCTTACAATTAGTATGAAAATTAAATTCTAAAAATATTCTTATAAAGGTGAATTTTGACACGAAAACCCCACCATAAAACCATTCGACTCCTTTTCTCACCTATATAAGTTCGTTTTTCATATCATTTGCTTCCATTTGCTAGAGGGGGGTCTCCACATTCACCAGTTGAACTTCTACGGCATTTTCTACCTTTGCGTCGCTTTCATTTTTGCTGCATTCACAACTAAAGTCTACTCTTACACAGCCTGGTAGACTGACCAGTAGTCAGTATCTGGCACAACACTGAAGACTTAAATAATATTACACTGCATACTCTCGTATATTTCATAGAGTCATAACATAATCAGAACAGAAATAATTTATGTTCATTTATATTCGTCTCCCCATAAATATATAAACTTAAAACATTGCGAAAACTGAACCAACCGGACAATTATTAGAGCATTAACTTTTCGCATAACTTTTCCTCGATACTCCGAACACCGTACATCAACATTTTATTTGACTGTTACGTGTCTGTCGAGCGTCATCGAAAGGCAACTCTTCACTTTACGCCGAAATGCGTTACCTCGCAAGGAAAGCAATAAGCTAATATTTAGCAAATGCTCGTGGAGCATTGCAATGCATTGCCAAATCAAACGAAAACTGAATCATAAATTATATAATGTCTTTGCGACGTAATATGAAATCTCAAACACGTCGAGAGTCGTTGGTGTATCCTATACTTGTTAGTGAATGGATGTAACTGTAATAAGTTATGAATTAAAACCGACGGTGAGCAAATATTGACAGCGTTTGTGTATATGCTGTGAAAACGAGTGATAAATGCCGATCTGCATCGCATTCAACGGTTGAAACAATAACATGAAAACAAGATAACGCCGCGGCTAGATGAGCGTGATTTTTATATCAATGCTAGGCTCGATGCCTAGAAATAAAACTAGCCACTCTGTGACGTGTCGAAGTGATAACAAGCCACTCTAGGTAATTAAAAAATGATTATTGATGTCGCACGATAGCGATTATGAGACAATTTCAACAATATCATTTGTATTTCATTTTAGTTTATTAGATTTTATTACAAATTACTTCAAATTTTACGAAAACATGTAGCTGTTATAATTTAAATATGTTTTTTTTTTTCAATATTATTTTCAAGGTAAACTGTGTTGGGAACAGTTAGTGCACGGTCGTTGTATATTTTCCAAGTCCTTAAAGCTTTTATGAAGGTCAATAGATAGTATGGATATTGGAGACAAAAAGCAGATTTTTGGGCAGCAAGACGGGGGATGCCCATATCCCCGAACGCACTATTGGCTGGCGCTGTAAAACCCAATAAACATACGAATTTCGGAGTTTCAAGTACGCAATAAAGAGGACTGAATGTTTCCAAAAACTGACCGCGCTATTAAAAGAGAGACTGTCCATCGCGCTCTCTTTTTCTACCACCCGGCATTCAATAGTTCGTCTCTTCGCCCGAGCTGTGCTACGCGTATCATTGCTTCGTGGTTTCTTTATCATGTATTAAAAGGAGATAGGTGATGTTTCAACCCCTAAGAAAGATATGCCAGATACAAGATATTGTCCAGCTTTGTCGCTCTCGCATCGAATATCACGCCTGCATATTTCCAAGAAATCAAGCCACCTAGAAGATTATTTAGATAGAAATTACAAACTTACTTATCGGGGAAAATATGTTAATACTTTTAAAAATGTCAGACAATTACAGAGTAAGTGCGCATACTTCAAACATACTTGATTACTGGTATTTCCTCACGATAATTCCCTAATTTCGCGTATTCTTAATATCGGGTGGTAGCAAAAGAGAACGCGATGCACAGTCTCTCTCTCTCTCTCGGCCAGGTAGAAAAACCGGGTTTGCAACACCCAGTGCGTATATTATTTTTTGCGGTGTAGTAAACGATTAACTTAACAATGAAGGTGCAGTCAACCGTACTTAAAAAGTCAAGAGAATAAGTCAGTTTCGGACTTTCGGGATACAGCCCTCTTAAGTCTAGAGTCACGAAATGTGCGTCACAGATGTATGAGTAAAGCTGTGCCTAAGGGTAGCGTTTCGTCGCTGACCTTGTAGGTCTTGAGAGAGAGAGTGTGTGTGTGTGACCGAGTGGTAGGCGGGATATGCCCGAATTGGCCGAGGGTAGGCTAGAAAAGTTGATGTACGATGTACGAACTTGGGATGTATGGTGCGGGAAGAAGGTGGAGTGAACCTCAGTCGAGGTGTTCTAACATTTTTCTAAATAAAGTAAGTCAGGATCCAAATTTAGACGTGTCAACTTCTCTCCGCAGCTTAATCATCACGAACGGGTAGTTTGGGTCCTGCTCAAAAAGACCTTCGGTGTTTTCGTCTAAGGTTGATGGTGTCAGCAGGCAGGCTGTTCGCAACAAACTGAATTGTTTTACAGCTTACGTGACTTATATCTCATTCATTATGACCCTCAAAAATAAAATGTCATAATATTTTATATCGTGTAAGGGAAAATTTATATGCATTTAAAGTTTACCTATTGATATTAACGTTTATAAGCTTCAAGCAACTTTTAACAACTTGTAGAAGAAAAAATACAATAAGTCGAATATTTTAGTGAACATTTTGCACAGCCTTTAAGTTTCTAGCTCCAGACAAGTTTACTATAGCAGTATGTCAAGATAGTTCCACATATAGAGAGACACGGAAAGAAATGGAAGCCTGACCGCCTAACACATTACGTTATCGTTACATAACAATATGTTTTACCCTCCAATAAGAAGATACCAATTCAAAAATGTTTCACGAGGACAAAGAACTAAATCTAAAAATAAAACCTACTTAACAGATAACTAATGCGCCTTATTAACTATAACTAAATATATAACATTAAATATCGATATTTAATAATCAAGGTCCTCACAAGTACCATCTATTAATAATAACGATTAATTAATACCAGATTAACGGAAAGTAACTTAATAATTAATAAAATACGTCGTAATTAAATGAGTATCGACCAGAGTCTGGTGTTCACCAACTTAAAAACCTTTTACCTTACTGATAACGCATTTTTGCAATTATTGGACAATTGTCTATGTTGTAATCTAAAGCTACAATTCTAATTATTAACTCTAGATAATTATAAATTTACTAAAATACACAGTAATAAATATATAACACTCGAACGGCAATTTCCACGGCGTTAATCTTGATATACTACATGTAATTTTATACTTGAAATTGTAACATTATATAGCAATACGAAGAAAAATGTTAAATAAATCATCTAAAATAATACAAATTTTTTTTTAAATAAATTTGTACGAATCAAATTACGTAAATTACCTTTACAAACATAATTGTATCATCGCGATCTCAATTATTACTTAAGAGTTGGTAAATTCATGCAAAAAAATGGCAAATAAAATCAATTATTGTGCGATAAAAATAATTCTTAGAATTCAGAGCGTTTATCAATGAATAATTTGATTTCTATCAATTGTGATAACACGTATACAATAACTGTTGGGAAATTTTCAGCGTCATGCCACGATTTCTCGAAAATTTCTGCGTTTATTGTCTGTTTTTTTTTTCATTATTTTCTTGAATATAATCCCATTCTTTGAGTTTTGGTTTTTTTTTTAAAGAAGAAATGCAGTGTGAACCAGTAGGTAAATGATCGAAACGGTGTGTGATCAATACGATCGGATAATCGGAGGGAGTAACAATATCGTAATCGGTAAGAGGACGCAATGTAAATATATGATTTTCAGACTTGTAGAGATAACTGCGTGATATCGACACTTCGTAGCACGGAGTGCCAGCGCATTGAACATGTCTGAATACCTAACATCCAATAATGTGATCAATTTGTACTATGTATCCGTGCGGATAATCTAAAAAAAAGATATCTTTCAACAAAAGTGCGAAATCGTTGCGACCACGTGTTTGTCCTATGTCTAGAATCTAATATCTTCTAAAGTAAGTACACTTTCGTTTTAGTCATCCTTATTTTTTTCATTTGCAGCAGCTTTTTTGGGTGGTCGAAAGCTTTACATGTCGTAATTTAGGCTTAAATCGCATTAGAGTTGACTAAAGTTGCTGATTTTGAGGTAGATTGCTTCTAAATCTTTAAAAAAATCGAAATTTAGCTAGTAAAAGTATAGTTTTTCAAGTTATAACGCGTTTCTAAAGTATTTATTGTCAGATCGTTGCTTAAGTCATGTGTTTTTAAGTTAGCCCATCCAGTTTTGATCGTAGGAAATTTCAGGGGTCCTAAAATCAGGTTAAGTCTAATTATTTAGAAGTAATATGGTGGCCTCCAATATTTCTTGAAGTAGAAACATTCTACTTCAACTTCTACTTTGTGAAGCTATAAAGATTTCAACGCAATTAGAAAGATTTTAAAGCCTAATTCATATATTTTTTTATGAATTGTAGCTTTTATGAATTGTGTAACCAGCATTTTTGCTTAAATTTAGCTAATTTTAAGTCAATTTCCTGTAGAAACTAAAATGTCAGACCCTAAATTTCAACTTGAATGAAAATACACTTACAATTAGGCTAAAACTTTGTAATTGATGGTAGACTGTTTTTGAATGTCTTAATTCAGTAATGGATCATACAATTTTCGTTTCAATTTATTCTTTTGAATGTATGAAGCTTCCTAAGTCATATTTCATTATTAAATCACATTATTTTTAATTAGAACTATATGTGTTGAAGAAGTATCTTAGTTAATAATGTCAATCATCCGTGGTTTATCTCGAGTTATTATTAATTATTATTACCTAAATAAAACACTTTTCAGTCACATTAAAGGCAGATGGGAGCCTCTCAGCAGATGGGAGAAAGTATAACTATAATTTACTTAATATTCCTCTTTTAATCACTTTCTTTTAGAAACTGTTTGAGGGGTTGTTATTTTACAAACTACTCCCTTGGAATGCTTCCCACCGCCTTAAGTTAGTATGCCAAGCGAGTAAAACTCTGTAAACCTCTTAATCTATTGTCATAACAACGATAAAATAACAACGAGTTATGGAGAGACGTCTAACAACTTTAAAAGAAACGATTATAAAAAACAATGACACTTAAGACCATTTTTGAAAATAGTTGCTAATGGAACATTTACAATTTTTAGTTGACTGATCGATAATGATATCATGGAGGGCAAAGTGAAACGATCGATTGTATGCGTCGTCCTCGTGACGTGCGTATTCATCCAACGAACGTCGACAGCTTCGCTAAACTGTGACCTCGGTTGCAAGTGCACCGGCATCGAGATCAACTGTTCATCCTCCGGCCTCGACTTCCTACCCGACCTGCGTAACCTCCAAGGAGCCAACATCGTAGATCTCTCTGACAATCGCATCGAAGAGCTGGAAGACGTTCTACCATGGACGGGCATCGAACAGCTCCAATACCTCTATTTTAACACGAACAGCATCTACTACATCAACGCCTTAGCCTTCGACAAACTCATCAATCTTGAATACGTCGATCTATCAAACAATTACATGGAGTTCCTCCCGACTAACCTCTTTCGCTCCAACCTCCGTCTTCACTCACTCATCCTTCAAGGCAACATGTTTCAAACCAACACTCCACAACTTAGTTCCTCCAGTTTACAAAACCTAGACCTATCCTTCTGTAAACTATCCGTGTTTACAGCTGAACACATCCAGGACTTGCCTAGTTTAAAGCATCTCAATCTACAGGTAAACAATTTGGTTTACCTACATCCTGGAGTCTTTGATCAACATCCAGGGATATCCATAGGTTTGAGTTACAACTCTTGGGCTTGTAACTGCAGCACTGTGGAGCTGTATAAATGGGCGATACATCGACCGGAAGTAACAATTGATGAGAAATGTAACAATCGGAATAATATGGATGTGAATTTGTTCAATCGAACGCGGGGGTTTCTTTACAAGGAGAAGTGTGACATTAACGAGGCGAGCTTCGGTATCCCCAGCATCAAGAATATGAGCCTAACTCGTGCTCCGAGTAATACGACCAATAATTCGGTCTTTCTAAGCGATGATCCCGGCGTCAACTCGGATGATGAATGGATGGTAAAGGCATGGATCACCTTCGTGGTGGTTGCCATCGTGATTGTTATCGTCGCTGTTGCTGTAGGCCTCGAGATCGGTGTGTTTGTGGGACGTTTTTTACAGTCGCGCGATTGCAGAAACTATGGGTGGAGGCACAGGCGAAATTGCGAACCTCCACCAGTGTGGGTGTAGCCACTTGGTGTAGCTCTAGTTCTAGGTCTTGCGAAACGATTTGCTTTGCAATATTTGTAGTGCAAATACATATAATTATCCTTAATTATTTTATATTGTTCATTCACGTGTGTGTATTCTTAAGATCTTCTTGTAAATATAATTTTTGTAGAAATAAATTCTTATTATTAAAATTACTGAAGTCATATCGAATCTGGACATAGTGCAAATCTTCTTCTTAATGGATCCACGCCTAAACTCGGTTATTATCGTGACAAGGAAGAGTTTTCCTTTACAACCTGTACAAAAAATGGCGATTCAGACTTATGTGATCACACTGAATCTACACCAAACAAGCTGGTGTATCGTGTCGTTAACTGTCTTCTTTCTTCATTGGTACCTTTCTGATTTTGGATGATTGGATGATTTTACATGGGGTAGTAGGCTAACCTTGTCCCCAAACCTCCGTTCTGTTTAACCTCAGATTTGGACTAGTCTCTTCCACTTCTTCTTTGTTTGATTATGAGCATCCTGTTTGACGATGTAATTCTGTGGATATCGACACCCTGCTCTGTAGCCATCTCTTCGGTGGTATCCCAAGAGGCGAATGGTATGTTATGCCTCACAATACATGTTCGCACCAATCTCTCTGCCTTCCTTTGGACCACTTCACTTCATCTTCTACACGATTCGCATTTCTGTATTTTTTGCTTCCAAATAATTAAAGTTTTATAATCCCTAGATTATAGGAAACATAAAAAATATTTCTCTAAATCTCTATTTGACTTGATTTTTTATAGCGTAATAAGGCTGAATGGAAGAATATAACAAGTCATAAAGGGGAAAAGAAATATATCAAAATTTATACAACCTAGATACATAGAAAAAACTGCTAAAAATACTATATTAAATCTGCTAGAATCTCTCGTTGGGAATTTGCTATTGATGATAGATAAGTGGGATAAAAAACATAAAACCTTTTGAAATTATCAAGTTCAAAGATTTTGCATTGTTTTTGTGGAATAGTTTTAATAAGGTGCACGAGATAATCATTTTTAATGATTATTAGCTAAAAAAACATCTTAAAAAATGTTAATATTAGAGCTGAAAAATTTGTTCACTTCCTGTTAATAAAACCCTCCGTATGGTAGTGGTAACTAATGGAAAAATTCAGTACTTACTTACTTAATTTCAGTATACACCACACAGAGACGCAAATGCCTGCTTTCTTTGTTTCTCACAATCCGTCTCTCAAAAGTTTTGTTTATTTAGATTTTAGTGAAGTCGAATGCGATAAT
>WSZQ02015539.1:45353-88006 GCA_019419845.2 Weissflogia rhopalogaster | reverse complement strand
CAATTATGTTCGCTTCGTTTTCTGGTTATTACAAGTTAAAATTCTATCAGATTTCGAGAGTGGTTTATATTGAATAGGTGTAAGCGTGTAGGTAAATCTTGTTTGAGTTGCCCATTTCATGTAAAAAAGTAATAAATACTTTTTTACATTTCATGTAACAAATACTATAAAACATTAAACCCTAAACATTAAAAATTAGAAATTAGAAAGTTTAATTCAATTAGATAGTATATCAAAAACACCCAGTAGAATTTGTATAACACGTGAATGAAGGGCGGGAACATGCAAGGTGGAAGAAGCGAGCAATTTCACTCCTGACGTTTATATTATGTTTGCGCACACTTACCCAAGGCTAGATATTCCTGGTAGAATGAAGCAAAAAGGGGTTTGGGGAGAATCGGGGAGGTCTTGAAGTTGGTTTTAAAGGAGGTGCGCACGATCATTCCGCGCAAGGTTGGCACGCTCGAATGATCCGAAACCCTTTGCAGCAGAACACAATCTGCATATCAAAAGACTGATCTTCTTTTCTGGAACATCTTGCTGTAAATATGCAACAAATTTGGCTGACAATATTGCTCCTACTTTCTTATTTATTTACCTATCGAAAAAAAATGAACAAGTTATTGTGGGAAATCTTTAATATTACTAAAAAATGTCTCAAGACGAAAAGTCTTCGTCGTTTTCTTCCGACTCAAAATTTGAAATTGAGCGCACACAAATGGTCCGTAATACATCCGCATAAAACCATCATACTGCTTCCACCCGTTTCATTCCCCTCCCTGACAGTGATGGTAATGGTGGTGGGTAACGGCTCCGCCGCCACCATCAACCTCCCCCCACTTCACTTCTACCAAACGGTGCATGCATATACACATCTATAGGAGTATGGGGAGTTTGAGATCAATAATTCCTTAGACGGAAACGGTCGACGGTGTGCGGATAAACACGAAACCGGGCGTCGATATGCCGCCCCGCGAGCGGCGTACATATATTTAACAATATGCCGCGCTTTCTGTCCGCCGCCACCGCCGTAGCCGAAATGCCAAAAGAGAAAACCACGCAAGGCGTAACGAAGGAAACAAAGTGGAAAGCATAAAGTAGAAGAGTGTGGCGCAGTGGTGGTAAAACGGGGTTGCCCTTCTCTCTTTCCACATCTATCCCTCTTTACCCCGCTCTCTTTCTCACTCACTCTGTCACTCCACTTCTACATTATACACTCAGATGGGGGCGGCAGACCCCATCTTCTAAGCAGGATTGCAGGAGTCGGGGAGTCAGTCAAAGCGAGGGTATATCATCGCCCATTTTTGCCCATTTTGCTTCACAAAGCTTTTTGTGCGGTTTTGTGAATATAAATCCATAAAGTTTTACTCAAGTTGGGATATTTTATCGGTAATATCTGGATTTTTTCGAAATAATAATATTTATTTTTCTGTTTAAAAATTATAGTCGAAAATGAAGGCATTATTTTGTAATCATCTATTACAAAATAAAGACATCATTTTGCAAACAGAACATTTAATAAACAATAGTTACATTCATAATTAATATATGTGACACATGTCTGACGAGGTATGCGAAATATCGATATATCGATTTGAACAAGTACTTCGATAACAAAACGTCTTAATTAATACTGTTGGAATTGGAAGATTTTATAAAAATAGTAGAAAAGCTCTTTGTTGGGAATAAATAAAAATTAACGTCAAGTGCGTTTTGTTGCTACATAATTGTAATTAATGTGAGTGTGTTATATCATAATTATGTTTTAACCGTTTTCAAACTAAAACTCTGTCATAGTCATAAACTTGTTTTCTGCTCATTTGCTATTATTTGTTTTTTTATGAACTAAAACGAATTTAATAGGTTATGTAATAAACAATATTTATATTCTTACGAACATTTTATGCAGAAAACTAAGAAATTTCAACTTATGCACGAACAGAATTTACTCACGAACCTTGCCGCGGCGAGTGCGTAGTATGATGTTTGTGTTCGAGTAACGTACTGTTGGACTACGATTCCAACTTTCAAATTAGTATAGTCCCGGCTGCATCGTCTTTCCGTGTTCACTTCCGTGTACAAAATATCGATCAACCAGGCGCTGTGCCGTGTGTTTTGACCTGTTTACGCACGGCGCCTTGATTTTGTTTAGATACCATGGACAACTTTAAAATGGGTGTTGTCCCGGCTGCATCGTCAATCGTGTATATATCCATAAAAATGTATAGATGAAATATTGATCAAACACGGTGCCATGGATAAAGAGCTATAACGCACGGAGCCGAGTGTATAGGGACATGAAGAGAGCCGTACGTAAAAAAAGTGTAATATACCACAATATAAAAGAAAATCCTATTTATAAATCTTTCATCATTGGAAGTAAGTATTTTATCAGTTTATTCTTCAAATATGCCCTATGAATAACTAGAACAAAAACAGCTAATAAAATTCACAGGGCTATAAAGTTCCACAGGTGTCATAAGACTTTTTTTTCCAATTTTCTGAATTTTCCCAACTCGATAGAAACTTAAGGTAGTCAAAACAGAAAGAAGGCAAACAAAATGCAAATCTAAAAGATAACACCGCGTCGCAATGAATTTTAATCGTTAGTTCCGAATTCATCTTTATCAAAGGCCCCATTGCCATCGATGACGTATGTCGGTGCCTTGCGCAATCAGTTCCGGAATCATGCGTACACAAATTCGGTTGCGTAATCGCGGAATCCTGCACATTGGGCGCGAGTGTCATTGACAGCTCATTATCTGTCATTCAACTGTTCATTTACAATCAATAATCATGCGACAAGGATCGCGCTCCTCTCGAAACTCCCACTCAACTCACTAACTCACTGTCCCGGCCAACCCTACTTGCCCACTAAACACCAAGCCACCATAGAGGGGTAGAAGAATGAAGAGTAGATAGACTAGTAGGAGGAAAAGTAGAAAGAGGAGCAGGAGGAGGACAGTCTCGTATGCTGCAATTCCCGTTTTCCACTTTCCACTTACGTATTTATGAATAAAAAATCAACGTCGAGTAGAACAGGATACTTATGATCCTTTCAGACTGCAGACGAGTATGTGTTGGCGTTGAAATTGCATGCCGGAGCCAACAACCAACACCAACCAGGAACGGGAGGAGAGGAGGGGAAATTTCAAGGGAGCTCCTAGGGAGGAACAGGGAAGAACGGGGGCTCCAGGAGAGAGATGGAGGGTTTCAGGGGAGTGATGTTCCCAATAGAAGCAAATGGAGTGCGAGAGTGCGCGCGAAAATACGAGACGAGACCTGGTGGGTGGTGGTTGGAGGCGGCGCCTCCAATCGATGTGCGGCGGTGCTGCCGCCACCACCCCGGATGGCCGGTGTTTAGTTCAGTGTGCCAGTCGGGGCCGATGGTTGGGCCTGGTGAACGTGCCTGGCGTCGTTTCATTTTTTTTGCCTGCTTCTCTCTGCTGCAGCTTCGGCATCTCGCATTCCGCCACCGGCATCAGGCGGCGAAAGCGAGAGACGCCCGCCAGCGGCGGCGGCTGGCGGTGGCACAAAGCGCCATGAATAATTAAGCGACGAATTCTGGGTGGCGGGCGGGCGTCCCTTGCTTTGTGTACGCCAAACACGCGCAAAAACTCGCAATCGCTCCGAATTACACATGCAATGAACATGAGACTACTGCCACCGTACCCACCACCGCCACCTCCTGCCGTCCCCCTCAGACGCATCCCACCCAAGCCTGCAGTCGTGCGATAATGCACCAGCCGAAAACTAAACCAACTAACACGCTACTCTACTCGGGTTATGCAACCCAAGATACAAAGAGCTAATAACTGTTGGCATTTCCAGTGTTTGCATGATTATTTAACACGTTTTGTGGTTAATTTTTGATTTTCATACGTTTTGTATATACGTTTTCGGGGTTTAAATTGTTCTCCACTTGCTGAATGTATTATCTCTGGGGCGTATTACTGTCATGGAATGGTATATTAATACATCAGTTTAGTACATAGTTAATTATTACCTAGATAAATATACGTTTGTTAATCTATAATATAGCAATATAAATCGTGTTAATTCCATTATGGATTAATTGTAATTACCATTCGAAGTTAACATCCATAGCAAATTGAACGTTGAATTTATTGTTGTTACACATTTAAAGAATCGTGATAAACTGTTGCTTGTAATTAAAGCTGTCCTAGTATCAATTTCGTAACGTAGGGTAAACCGCTTCGGTACGTAACGCGTAACAGAAGTGACGGAACAAATCTGACTGCCTTCCATCACTCTCACATATACTTCAACGGTAGGTGCACTAACTGTATTTCAGACAAACGCTTCCCCCACTCTCTAGACAGCGTTTGAGATTTAATACGATTGAATACATTTTGAATGATTAAAAGTCAGGAATGGACCGTGATAAATGAGTAAAATCCGTTAAACGTAATGCACGACATGATCTTGAAACATTTGGAAATTAATACCCAAACTATGCTTTTTATGTTATAATCCAAAATAGTTTATTACTCATTAGCAAAAATATTATTATGAAGAAAATTACATTCCATATACTTTCCGAATGTATCTATTCGTCGTAATCAAAGTATTAAAAGTTGATAAATTACAAGTTTCGATACTTCAAACTCGATTTCGTAATTTACTCAATCAGTAATTTTACAATCATTAATTTTATTACTTAGGAATTATCAAGGAGGATAATATACTGAAAGATTACTGTAACGAATGAAAATAATTTGAAAATGCATTAACATATGCCGTGAATGTGTATTTTCGATACCAATAAGTATCGATACTTTTCTTCGATACTTGGATATCGAAAGTGAAATTTTTTTTTGGCAAACGGCTCAAAACGGCATAAAATCCCGTTAACGTACAAAAAAAATCATTCCAATCCGTGTTGCACAATTGACACACTCTCCTTGTAAGTAATTTTTAGATTTCATGCGTTTTATAAATTGCTCTCACTAAATGAATTACTAAAGACGCTTAAATTACTCTCACCTATCGCATGCGTCTCTGCAGAAGTTTATTACCATGGAATTACATATTAATACCTGATTCCATGTATAGTTAATCATTATCAAGTTAAATATGCATGTGTAAATATGAGTATGTATAATACGGGAATATAAATACAGCTGATTCAATTACAAATTAATCGCAGTGATTATGTGCTTAATTTGTTAGTTTATTGGATTACTTATTAAACACAGCGGATGGATTAACGCTGGCTGCTTCGCACCAAAAACGTACATTATTTGTCCGTGTATTTTTAAATTGAGAACAAATCGAACGGCGAAGTGCGCAAAGCTGTAGCGTGCGAGCGATAATAATAGCATCGGCAAAAGTATACGGTACACACACTGACGTTTGCATCGTCGTCGTCACGTTGATATTCAACGCCAAACTCGCAGTGCACGCGTTACATACACATTGCAAAGTGTACACGAACAAAGTGTCACAAAAATATCATCCGTTTAAAAGTACTTTCGAATTTATTATAACGTTAAAGATATCGTTAAATATATAATACGCTTCTAATTTATTGTTACTATTAGAAAATAATTTTGAAGGCGATAAAAAAAGCGGAAGGAAACAGCGCGGAATGGACGCCTACTTACCTTCAACTACGGGGAGGCGTCAAACTGAAGGTACCTAGGGAGTGAAGGAGAAAAACGCCGGTAGGGAGTGAAAGTACAAAAGAAGTTTAGCTGGTTTGATTATTTTTTGTTGAAATGATATTTATTTAATCAATTTTTGTTTGATAGTATTTAATATGTTAAGTTTTACTTGTTACTTTTTATAATGAATGTATGTAATGGAAGCGTGGAGGGGGGAGTAATGTGCCAATAAAGATTGTCTACTATATGTTTTTATAGTAAGATGTGTTATTCCTTTTTTAATATAGTGTGGTGGTAAATAAAGTTTGAGAAATGTTGAACTACAAGTATATTGCAAAATTTTAAAAGTACCTACGTACAAACAAAAAAAATGTAAAGATCAAGTCAAACCTTTTCCTCTAGTAAATTCTATCGTTAACAAATCGCTCAAGCAATGAATGAATGTCAGTAGGACAAAAGAAGAGTTATTAGCGCATGAATGCTGTTGAAAGATTTCGACAAATTTCACCGAAAATTTTTGCTAGCTCGCTTATTTGCAACTGCACAAGATAAATTTCAATTCTTCCATAGCGTACCTCAAGAAAGTGTTGATGTACTCGAATTTACTTTATAGAAGAATATACAACAAACTCTCTTCGCACATCTGTGATTGCGCGTTACGTTACCGTTCGCAAATTCGCAATTATTAAAGCAAAAAACGAAAGAAAATTAAAGTGTGATCATTACTCAGTGGCAAGTTGATTAGATTTTGATACGATTTTAATACTAATACTGGTTGACTGCCGCGGTGCAGCGCAGCGGAGGTATAATAGCAAAATTAAAACCTCCATTCTTTTGTTATGCCCGAGATGAGATGAGAGTGGTCGTGCGCTCGGTAGTGGTGTGCGATGCACAGAGAGCGAGTGCTGTGAGCGCTCTAGCTTCCGAAAGTTTTCTCGGCGAGCGTAACGGGTCTTTGATCCGACTGTGCGCCGTAGTCGACGTCGTCGTCGACGACGTCGTCGCACTTTGCGCCGCTCTTCGTCGATGGCGGAAGTTATTTTATTTGAATCGCGGCTTACTATTGTACCGTGCACCCGAGCCACAGTGCACGGTTCACAACAGCCATACATTAGTTTAATAAACATTTTCATAGAAATGATTTCTTTCAAATCTTCAAGAGTCACACAAACTTGCACAGTTATCTTAATTTTATACAGTTTCTGGATTAATGGCAACAGAAATAAGCGCATCATAGAACCGAACAGCTCTCAATATCGACTTGGATAGAACCAATAAACCAATAATACTAATAAAAGGAATTATAGAAATACAATTATCAAACTTGAACAAGCCACAGTACACACGATCTTATCCCTTTTCGAAGGACAACGTTTAAGATTTACGTCATCTCGCCCGAGGATAATTAGTTTCTAGTCTTCTACGTGTGTTCTACTTCTACATATGTACCAATTTTCATGCAAATCTGAGGGGTCGACTACGAATCTCTCTCTGTAAAATAAATTTCTAAAGTATATATTATTAGGTCCCGATAAGTTCTATTTGTTTTGTATTTTACCTGTTTATTCCTTTATTAAATGCAGTGGAACTATATTAAGGCAGGTTATCGTAATGTTAGGCAGCAATATGCTGTCATTCGTCCGTAAAGGATTAATGTGATCGACGCTAAAGTTAAGGTGTCAAAAAGTATTGATATCGGCAAGAATCAGTACTTCCGTTCGATACTTATCGATGATTCTACGATTCGATACTTTTTGACGCACTGTTGGAGTTGGAGGGATCCCCTTTGTCATACGCTCCTCCTCCTTCTATCGAAGTCCATATCACGATTAATGTCAGCTCAATAATGCCAACTTTGATCATGACATAAGAAAAAAGGTATCATTCAAACTTCTGCCAAAGTTAAGCAATTATAACGCAATAGCGTGTTTTAACATACTTTAAATTTTCGTGTTATCGTCTTCTTATTCTTATTTCTTTGTAATATCATAGTTAAATGACTGCATGATTAACGGGCAGATTTCTCCTTGTTGCGAGTTACAAAAATAACAATTACTCTTCTTAAATAGTTTATATTAAACATGTTGTGATATCTACTATCATTCTTCCTAATAAAATGATGATAAGACGAGGTCGTAACGTTAAAACCACTTGTGATCAGAGCAAACACGAAATAATACGCTTCCCGTTCCCAGATTTCCGCAGGTTTCGCCGCAGGTTGGTCGTGTATACGATGTATACCGCGTCCCTATCACCCTATCACCGTATCGGATGACATCGATTACAATCGGGCTTCGGCGCGGCTAGCTGCGTATTCGTGTTGACGCTATCTTCGTTGCGTCGCTTAGCGTCGTAGTAGCCTACCCGTTGATGATGTTGAATGCATGAGAGGCACGCAGCACGGCATCTACCGCCTTGTGTAGGCGCCCACAGACGTTACGCCGGTGCTCGATGCTACGCGGGCTACACGGTGCTCCGGTACGCGGTCGGAGAATGCGAGCGAGTGAGCAAGTTGCGAAGCCGGAGCCGGTTCGACGTCAACGGTCTGGTCGGTGAGGGACCAGACACAGATGTCGAGAATGAGCCGAATGAGCTACGGCAGCGGCTGGTGTGTGCTATGTGGCCCCGCGCGCCACACACAAAAGGCCGCACACCACACTGTGCCGAACCGGCTAGCACGTACAAATCGCCTCCATACAGGGTTTATCAAAAATATCCTCCAGCAAATATTTACATAACAGAGCAACTCGATTATGATTTAAACAATTAAATCGTTTGGTAAACATAATATTTATCAATATGACACATCAACACTATTTTTGGTTAAATTAATTATATTCATTGTTTCTTATAAAAAAATAAATGAATTATGAAAATTCAGTTTTTTAACAATGAAACATATCTCGTTTTTTACATGTAATTTATATGGACATTTCTTAAATAAATAAAGATTATGATGGTTATGAAAAACGGCTTTGATCGATTAAAATTCCATTGAAGTGATATAATAAAAACGCAAGACTAAACATTTTGCGTGTTTTCAGTTGTAAAATTGTGTTAAGATATTTAAAGGTTGTACTTTTTTAAGCTTTATAATAAGGAATGTTAATATAGTAATAAGGTTAAGATTGTTAGTAATCAGCTGATAAAGATATGCAACCAAAAGTACATATTTTATTGATAGAGAAATAATAATTGATTTTAATGTCTATCAACCATGTCGATCTTTTATTTGTATTTTTTGTTTAAAATGCTTGTTGTTATTGGTCACACTGATGATTATTCATCCACAACGGTGACTCGAACTCCGTCTGCCTGCGTTAGAGCATTGCTCTACCACTAAACTGCCCTCATAACTAATATCATATACTATTCTCCTCCTCTTCTTCCTTTTCAGTAGGCTCATGCCTGTTTGTGGTGCCTTATACACTACAATGAATAATTTTTTTTAATAAATAGCCTCACTTCTCTAACTATGTTATGTATACTTTTATATATGAATAATTACAGGAGACATGCGAATTGCAACTCGCGCAATCACAAAAATTGTCGACGCAACGCGGTGTGAGCGCTAAAAAGTACCAATTTCTCGCCTCTATATCATACATTTTTCCACAATTCGATTAATACACTCGAAATGAATGATACCCCATTAGATAGTTTAACACTTTTGTGCCAATAATCAGTAGTTAGAATTTAAATATTTCTTTTTTTTATAAAGGGTTATTAGGGATAGACTTTACCTTTACCTGTTGAAACGAAGGTGCGAAATGTATTCCTCAAGTCATATATCAGCATATTCTTGATTTCATAATCTATTAAACGGTATATAGATTATTTCTATACTATTTGTGCTCGATCCTTTTTTGAACGTGCATGTAAATCCGCCATATACATGCAGCAACTCAGTAATAACAAAAATTGTCTCTCCCGTCCACCTAAATACAGTCGAAAAAATACATGCAGAATGTAAACATCTCTAAACATTACTATGTTACGCAAATCTCTTCATCTATAATCCCGAAATTTTAGTTAATTGTAAATAAATTAATAAATTTACTTGATTATTTTTTTGAATTTCAAAATATTATTTATTAATATTTATTTATTTAGTATTTATGAACGCATTGTTTACTTCCATTGACAAATTAAAAGTCCACAAAATAACCTATTAATATTTGAAACCGTACAAATGCAATTAAACGAAAATTTAACCAATAAAATAATTTATTAATGCAATTTCTTTAGTCCAAGTGATTTATAAGCTCATTTAGAAAACTCAACTTTTGTAAACTTGCGAACCTTAAATAAAAACATTGTAATATGCAACAAAATGAACATAAGACCAATCAAGTGCTTTTAACAAGTATACGTGTTATCACGTCACCGTAAATAAATATTTCCTAGTTATCTTATCAATTTTATTGCAAAAAGGAATAATAAAAACACTGCGATACACTCATACAACCTAACAATTATATAAAATACAAAAATAATATAAACCAGTGTTTGCAAACCCTTTTTATGTCATTCTGTCCGTATCTAAAGCATTTTTTATCCATGTCTGGCCCCGAGAGGAGGGACCCCTATTTGTGTCAATATTGTTGCTTTTTTGCCGGGTAGCTTAGTATCATTGTATCACGCCAGCGGACGAGGTTCGAGTCCGCGCGGCGGGGCATCTCACAATGTGATTATTTTTCACACAACAACTTCACACACTCACTCACCCCCACACCCACACACACTACTTCAAACTCTCAATTTTTTTCCAATACAGTACACTCCATCACTTTGGGAAACACTGGTGAAAACTGGTGTTATCGAACATATTTCAGAAAAACAATAACAAATTCATAAATTTACAATAAATAAAATATAAATTACAATAAATACTTCCATAAATAATGAAATGATATAATTTGTGTCATTTTGTAATATTTTTGTAACGTTTTTCTTAATTGAAAGCAATGGAATGTGATAGAACTAGAAAATGATAGGATTGTATAAAGTAGAAAGAATTACGTATGTTTTTGGAAACACTCAGTATGTGGCACAACCCGACATTTGCTAACGTAACTAACGCTCATACTTTATGCCCGTGCCTCTGCTTCGTTGTCGTCGTATAGTCGTGTAGAGTTCGTACGGTAACGCTCAGCCTGCCTGGCCGCAGAGAGTTTGGCATGGTAGTGTGGTAGTGGCTGTGTCGCGTGTTTGTATACACCCAGGCGCAGGCGGTCGCGCAGCTTGCCAGCCGCGTACGTTTCAGTCGGTACGAGACGCTCCGTTTATGCGCTTTATCTGAGAAAACCCTGAACCGAGGCGGGCCTAAAGCGCGTTCGCTCATCGCTCAGTGCGCGCGCCACACCGCGTTCGAATGCAAACCAAACACGCATACATATGCAAAGACCATATACGTACATATACGGTCAGAGCATAAACAGGTAAAGGCACAGCACCACACGGCACATTCGGGACAACTAACCCAACCGACGAACCAGTCCTCGGACGAGCTCACCGCCTAGCTCACTCGAATAGCGAAATAACAAGTGAATAATTTAATACACACCCGACGTGTTAATCCGTTGCTGTGCCCTACCTGATGCCGAACTTATTTTTGACTAGTTCTAGTGCTAGAATCTCCAGAGTGCAAGTGTTTTTCATGAAGACGGATTACCAAGTGATTGGAAATATACAGAAGAATCCAACAGATTTAGTTCGGATGCAATTTTTGTTTGCTACGTAAAGTAAGTTTTTTTTAAGATTATTTTTAAATCATTTTTATTAAGATTTACAGTTATTAAATCATTTTAAGTTTTCAAATTTTTGAAATATCTACAGTTCATTTAAAGTCTTAAAACATGTATAATTTTTTAGTTTTCGAAACATTTAGGGTCTTTTTAAGCATGATACATGTTTAAACATGATAGAAATATGTCTGTTGTATTTATTCAAACAAATTGAAATGAAATCTTGTTCTTACAATAAGTGAGTGCTACGTTGAATCTGAGTAATGTCATCGGGTTTTGAATGTTCGCGCGATGTTGGACCGTCGACGGCAGCGCGTGCAGCGGTCTCGTTTCAGTGTCGACCGCTTTCCGCGAGTTGCGACAACAATCGAATAAAATCACAAACATCAGGCGCGTCGCCGTTGTATGCCTGTATTTGCCCAGTGTTGCTGGTGCGGTGCGGTGTGCTGGTGCTGCCTACACTTTGCCTTCGAATGTTGCTGTTGCCAATAGCAACAACTTGGCGAGTGCGTTGCAGCAGGCCGCACAACGCACAAGACTGCCACAACACACCGCAACATGAATTGCCACTAAATACTTACAAAACGAATGCGTACGTAGTGTATGTATGTATGTTTGCATGCATGTATGTATGAATATGGAACGTTGAGAGAAGTTGCATTTCACTCATTTCTGCTCATGTAAGCACTGGTGAGCGGCCGCGAAAATGTTAAGAGACAGTTTGTTCCGTTTTACGAACGGATTATTTGCTTTTAATGATATTATCTACAATTTTATTGTGCTTTTATTGCAAACTTGTAATATTGGAAGGTCAATAGAAGTGTAATAATATGTTATCATAGTTTTGACAATGAGAACACATATTTTGGTTATTTATCATATCATGACCATTATTATATTATTGTAATATGACCACTGTCCATGAGGTCCCGAGTTCGATTCTCGGTGGGGATGCATATTAAAGTGAATACTTCTTCTTATCATTAGTGTTAGTCTCTAATATGACTAATTACATTGAAAAAATAATTGAATAGAGCTAATGACCATAGCAGTCGATGCTCGGTAAAATCAAACAAAAAAATTATTATACTAAATTCAGTGAAACCTGCCGTATACGGAAAGTCACGGGACCTACGGAACCTTTGTATTAATATTATCCACTTTTCGACATGCAATTTTTCTGACCGCCTTCCACTCCCTCCCTATCAATTATATTACATTTTCCAAGATTAGAATAGATTATTTTTTGCACTAATATAATCGATTCTTCGGTAATGTAACACTAACTTTATTCAGACTCACATTTTATATCTATAATATCGTGGGTATATCGATGAATGGCATCACAATATTAGATTGAATTGATTGTCTAATATCAATTACAAATCCGTCTCCCTGATCAATAAACTACCACTGTGATGTACCTAATTGTGCTAGAATGTAATTTATTCTAACAATAAGAACAGAAATCCTACTGAAACTATACTAATAGTAACTACTAAAATTACGAATAAAACGAAGTACTGCTTTTAAAAATGGCACAAACCAGACAAATTGTATATAACTATATAAAACAAAATGATCATAGTACAAAGACAAAGAATCAAAGACAAATTACTGTAGGCGAAACTTTTGACGGAGAAAAGTATACAGTTCTGTTCGTATTTAAAATCAATCCCGCCTGAACCATCATCGCGGAGATCTGTGTGAGACGCGTTCCATTCGTTGAAAGTTCTCGCCGTGCGGCGTGTGTACGGCACGATACAAAACGCGCCGCGGAGTTCTATTTTCGCGTGCAAATGCTCGTAAACACATTGCGAGTGTGTGTGAGCGTGTGTTAATCGCGCATGCTAATACCACGGCGATGATGATCGGAAGGAAAAGTGCGATGGGTCGGGTATGAAGCGTCGATACAGCGTCGTCGTCGGAGGCGGTTTCGCCGCTGCGGCAGGAAATCGCCATGTATACATTCGCTAATTGCCAAACCTTGGGTTAATTGATAGTGTTTGACATGGCTGGTCGCGTGTGAATGATCACTAGGACAAGTAACAACAGTTATACTTGTCTCACACTAGATACTTTCAATTATTTAGAAATTAATTGTTAGTGATACATGATAGAAAGTATCTGGCGGGATTGAATTGTCATAATGATAATTTACTGATAACATTTCGTTTTTGTTTGGTATGCTAAAGGTATAATAAATTTATGCCAAGGGCATAATAAAAATGATATTTTTAAATATTATTGTTTAATGTTACCTCGACATTTTGATATACAAGTTTTAAAGTAATTGGATAATAGTTATTGTATTCTTAAGAAGGAAAGCTACGCTCAAGAAGATGTCTAGTTCTTTCCGTTGTTAAATATTTAATATTAAAGGTTTACATTAATAATTTCTGACATACGACACAATTTTTTGGTAAATATTAAAAAATTTCAACTTTTCTCATGTGTAAAATGTGAAAAAAAAAACATCCAATAAACAAATTCCTAAATAGTCGTAGATAAAACTGGATATAGAAACAAATTCTAGTAATTATTACATTACTTACTATCTCAAAAATGTATGAACATTCATACATTCCTCATACATGATATGAATAAAAATTTTCAGGTTTAGTAATTTAGTTGGTAACGCAAACAGGAATTTATAATAATACATATTATCATGTAAAACTAATGTAATTGATAAACCTTTTCGATAATATGCTTGTAAAGAAGAGGTGAATACACCTGTATCACGAAAAGATCACAATAACGTAACAAATAACGATTTTGTTAACGTGATTAATTACGATTACGTTAACACTGTTGAAAGAGCCGCCTCCAAAAAAGCTCGCCGCTTGCGAAGACGACGGTGGCGGGTGATTTGTGTAAATTATCAGCGGCCGTGGCCCCGAGGGCTGACTTCCAAACGTTTTTCCACGTTTTTTTCCGACGGTGTGAGCGGTGCGTGCTGCGCTTTTAATTAAAAAAACTTTTCTCATAAATAAAAAGAACAAATGCGCTTCGCGTGCAAATTTGCTACACGCGCCGAATGACGATAGAAACAAATGTGATACTAGTCATACTCAACAAACCGAAACTATTTTTCGATTTTGATTCGACTTTGTGATTGCCAAATTGTTGGATCAAACATATTTGTTTCAAAGCCAAACTTTGTTTAATTTTGTTGAAGTTGTTCTTTGAATAAATCAGGGAAGCAAATGACATTACTGGATCTTATCAACTTGTTAAGTCAAGTGTTCTAAGTTCCAGGAGCTCCATTCGAGGAGCTTCACTGATGGCTAGTCTACAATCGGTATTACACGACGCCAAATACATAAATTTTATTTAATTGTGTTTTTTAGTCTGAGGAATAAGGCGTAATTACGCAATGAATTAAGGTTCGAGAAAGTTTCATCCAAGGAGCTTCATTGATTGTACGTTTGCAGTCTGAGTAATATGGCATCAAAATTCTATGAATTCTAGACTATAAGAACAAAGTGTGGTAGTGGTAAGTTGGAGGAGCTCCACCCAAGGAACTTTACTGATTCTAAGTTTTGCAATCGGAGTGACACGACGACATCACACAATAAATTCTAGACCAAGGAGGCTATAAATCAATGACTAAGAATATCTCCTGTGAAAGTTGTTCATTTGCGGAATTCTACTCGAAGAGCCTTACTGGCTGAAAGTCTGCGTTCAAAATACCACGATGCAAAGGCAATTATAAATCTAGAAAGTTACAAATATATAACTATGAAATGTCCATATTCATAAATGTTGTAAGTTCGAGGAACTCCCCCAAAGAAGTTATAGATTCTAAGTCAATATGATTCAATCGGACCAACGCGAAAACATCACACAATGAATTCTAGAACTGAAAGGTTATAAATCAATGACTATGAATATTAACTGTAAATTTTGTAAAATTTGTGGAGCTTAACTTAAAGAAAGAGCTTTATTGAATGTATGTCCGTAATGGAAATAATTCGACGCAAACGCACATGAATTACAGATCTTGAATGTTATTGATAGATAGTTGTAAGTATGAAGAGCTCAACTCAAAGAGCGTTATTGATTGTACGTTTATTGCCAGAGTAAATCGATGCAAACCCAATGAATTATGGGCCTGGAAAATTATAGGATCACAACTATGGATACCAACACAATGAATTCTAGACCTTCTTATACAGAAAGTTTCTTGTAAAGAAAAATCATAGAGATCTATGGATAATCTTTCTCTATCTTCTCTCCCTCTCTCTCTCTCTCGAGCAATTTACCACGTTGTAGACCTATAAAGTCAAATTAAAATTGTTTCATGGTTTTTATCTGACTTTGTGATTAAAATAATGTCAGATTTTTAAAATACCTGCTTGCTTCTATTTCATTTCGATGCAGTTTACAAAGTAGAAAGTACATGATGTGTGTACTTAAAACGTAAATTATACCAATATCTGGCGTCGGCTTATTGTCAGTGTATGCTGCGCTATTCACGTTTCTAATTTGCGATTGTATAATGCATTACAAAGAAAACTAACCCAGCCGGGCTGGTAATGTTTGACGTTTACGGAATCCAGCCAATCCCAATAAATATTCTCTGTAGTCCAGCAAATTCTCATGGCAATGGGCGCGCTTCGCTGCTGCTGCTGCTGCCTGTGGCTAGCTCGCCGGCGATTCCACCGACGATTTTGCAAATAGAAATGAATTAATGATCAGTCGGACCCATTCGACTCGCGAGCAATATTCGTGTGCAGGCTCGCGACTCGCTTTTGTGCAGCGTCCGCGAAAACCTGTGGAACGCGATTCCAATCAGCCGAAATGCGGCTAATGAACGCGCGACGCACGCCGATGGCTGCGGATTACATATTAGCCGCGCAAACACAACCGAAAACAAGCACGTCAATGCCGCCCAGCATCGCCGGCGCCGCGCCGGCTCCAGGGGAGGAGTACGCCTACCCCTGCGATCCTCGTGGGGGTGATATTTACCTGCCACTCATATGTGTTGGCGTTGAAATATTGTGCCAGTCGGGGCAGTTCGTGTGCTATTGAGATAAATCGTGAATTTGCAAACATAGGATTTACTCCCGGGGCGTAATTAAAATTCAACGTTGAGTCATAATCAAAGTTTTGCTACTCTCAGCACAATCTATGGGCTTTTATTAAAGCAAAAGATGTTAAACTTGTAAATTTAATTTTGTGAATGTAATTCAATACGTTTTACCATTTTGAACTACGCGCACTAGGTTTAATTCTGTTTTGATGAAAAGAAAAGTGTGGTCAAAGATTTAAATGGTTTTACATTGTTTTTATTGCTGTATATTTCGCTTTTAGGTGATGAACATACTTTTCGTTAAAGGCAGAGATCGTACATGAAGATAAAGATTTAATATAGTTCTATTCCAAACTTTTGCAATCTTTGTTTCAACATCTTGCTTTATGTACAAACAAAAGGCACAATAGTTTGCAAAACATGTGAATTAAAGGTTCTAACTAAGAATTTACAGTGACAATGCACACAAAAATGCGTTACTCATATTCATTCCGTAAAACATTGCTGGCTGTAATACATCGCACTTCACTAAAAAAAATTACTCTGATGAAAATAAAAAGTCTTTTGCAGTTTAAACAAACAATGATAAATAGTTAATAATCTCGACTAATCTTGTATTAGCATTGTTAAATATTAATTGTATGCTAATAAAACACTCTTTCTATTTGCAGAACACAATGTCGATTGAGATAAGAGAAGGAAATTTCGCAAATCACAAGCAGCAAGAAGACAACGCCAGCGGTGACATGGGTGCATCAAATACGAAACCAAGTGACAATAGTACTTCCCCCAGTCTGCCATCGTCTGATGGAGAAACACCAACGCTGAGTTTCGCAGCAAAAGACGACGATGCAATGTGCGTTGTTAGCGAAACGTTGAACGAAATCGTCGATGCTGTCAGCAAGCATGCGCTGGACGCGCTCTGCAGTCATACGGTTAATGAGAATCATGAGAATGACACCCACAGTACAAATGCAAAAGATTCTAAATTAATGCGCTACAAGGAGCCAGAATCAAACGAAGAGATGCTAATGGCTGGCATGAGTAACGAGGCCATCGATGGCGAAGACTCGGCGACAGAAAGTTTGCCGGTGGAGGAGACAGGCATCGAGGAGCCGCACGACCGCAGCGATGGCTCCGACTCTGGGCTTGGGCTGGAGTTATGCGATGAGCGTCCCAACAGCGACTCGAATACGGTCACCACGTCGACGCTCGGCGAGAGTGACAGCGAGACATCGTTTCTGGATAGATTGGAAGACCCAGCAGGTCATCAATGCCCTTCGAACGACGACAAGAGCGATGATTTATTGTTGAAGGTGGAGAATATTGAAAACGATATCGGCGCCATCTTGGATGAGGCAAAGGTTAAAGTGCCATTGCCGTCAATGCCGACCAAGAGTAGTCTCAAGCGGAAACTGCACGTTGATCCCGTCGTCGAACCAACGGATACCGTTGATGGTGCGCCAACATGCAAGAAGAAACGCGGTATAACATTTGACAGTGTGACCGTTTTTTATTTTCCCCGGGCCCAGGGCTTTACCTGCGTCCCGTCCCAAGGTGGATCTACCTTGGGAATGGGTGCCCAGCATTCGTACTCTAAGAAGTTTTCTATTGCCGAACATGCGTTAGAACAGAGGAGGATACATAGGCAATTGTTACAGCAATTGCGATCGGAAAGGCAGGTGACTACAGGTACTGGCATGGGATCATCAAGCGATGACAGTGATTCGGAGGAGGAACCTTCGGATGTATCAGAATCCGAGTTGGATTTGGATAATTATTATTTCCTACAGCCTGTGCCAACCAGACAGCGCCGAGCGCTTTTACGGGCTGCAGGCGTGAGGAAAATCGACTCGGTCGAGAAAGATGAGTGTCGCGATATTCGCACATCGAGAGAGTTCTGTGGTTGTGGCTGTAAGGGGTACTGTGATCCGGATACGTGTTCCTGCAGCCAGGCGGGCATTAAATGTCAGGTGGATAGGTTGAACTTCCCCTGCGGGTGCTCGCGCGACAATTGCGGCAACTCCAGTGGTCGCATCGAGTTTAATCCGGTTCGTGTGCGCACTCATTTTATACACACCCTTATGAGATTAGAGCTAGAGAAGAAGCAGAAATCGGAGGAGGATGCCGAAAATAAGAAGTGGATGGAAAGCGAACGATTGGCGCCAGCCTATTGTGGCAATTCGGGTGGTGGACGCAGTACAAAGGACCAAGACGATGCGAAGGCAAACACGTCCAATGGACAAGCTCATTCACAAAACCAGCATTCACATCAACACCAACACCCACACCAGAAATATTTGAATCCACACGGTGATGCGGTGGACGGCTGTGTTCATGATGGCGGCTTTACTAACCTACATTATGGCGCTCCCGGCGAATGTCCGGGTCCTGGCGTCAACAATATGGCACATCCGTCGACGGGATTTGCCAATCTGCCTACACGAGAGGACTCCTTGGATTTGTATACCTTCAGGGAGGACTGCTACCAGGATAAGCAGCAACACTTTCCGGTACCGCCGCCTCCGCCAAATTTCCACTTCGGTCAAGCACAAAGCGAGCAGCGGTTCGCCGGTAGTGACGTGGGTTTCGCCTACCATGCCCATCACCATCAACAACCGCAACATCCGCTGCAGCATCAACAACACCATCTTGGAGGACATTCGCAGCATCAATCGTTGGCGCACCAACACCAACCCGCTGCACAGACCAGCAGCTACGGACCGTTCAATGACTTCAACGCGGTCCCTCTTCCCGTTCCGGCTTTCAACCCTTATCAACACTATCAGCCGGAATTCACGCCCAACGCGCAACAAATGGCGACGACGAGCGGCAATGCGGCTAAATGCCTAGAGACGATGGGAAAGTCGTCGCCGGTTGTCGCTAGCGAGGCGAACTTTAACAACTTCGAGCATGAGCAGCAACACTACACCAATTTGAATACGGTTGGGGCCAATAACAAATCCATCGAGTCCTTCTCGGATCTGCTAAATGCGAGATACGCGGGTGCAAGTTCCGTGAACGGGTATCCCACGTACGATGACTACAACCAGCTCCAAGAAGCAACACCCTCCATCAATACGAACGAGAGTACTCGAAGTGATTCCATTGAGGACGCAAAAACCGTTGACCAAGCTTGTGCCAATGATACCAATCTTGGCAATGAGAACGATAATGAAAATTTCGGGGAGATCATTAAGAAATCAATCGTTGAAACTGTTTCAGCATAAAGGATGTAAACAACTTGAGGGAGAGAGAGATAGATGAAGAAAGTGAGATAGAGAGTTTCCGTACGTCATGCAAAATGCAATGTGTCTCAGATGGAATTAAAGACAATTAATTTTAAAACTTTTACTGTAAATATCCAAACACAACCAAGAAATGTCAATTTTAGTTTTTATGAACATCGAACGTTTGCGAACTGTTACGGTTTAAATTTGGGACATGTTGTATGTTGCGTGCAACCATAATATTTTGTAAGATATTAACTTTAATATTGCTGAAACAATATGTTAATTAAATTTTTATGACGGACATTCGCCGATGGCAATGCAAAGGGTGGGCGAGGCGTTTTACATCTTCATTTTGCATGTAAATACCCGCGAATTGCACGACGTTTGAGGTGCACAATTGAATGCAACAATTGTCAGTTTAAAAGTTAATGTATTTGCACAATGCGCTTTATCCTTTGCATCCAACCATAATTAAGCATATACACGAGGAAGTAATAAAGTCCGTCTCTAAATGAATAAATTAAACAAATATATAAACAATTACTAACAATGAGGATACTTAAACAATTATTATTATATTTATAACGACTAATTATTAAATAATATATTAAAAATCTTATTAGATGAAATAGACGCGATGCGAATCGGAAGTAAAATGATGCGAGATGTGAAATCGACAAGTTAATGATGTTTAAAAGTGCGACATGAAGCAACAAATAATACGTTCCAATATTATTATGAATAACTATTATTATATTATGAATTATTATTGTATTATTATTACCTATTATTATTAATTATGTAAATTGAATTTATATATTAAAAGAAAACGTAGGAAAATACTACTACTAGATCAAAAAAAAAAAACAAAAACAAATGAGAATGTTTTAATAAATGTTGTGAAAATATATGTGTGCGATGCCATTTTTCTTTCCCGTTTGTAGCGTCACTATGCCCAAGAAAACAGAAGAACTACTCTTGAAATAAGTTTGTTCGCATAATGACAAAATTATGTCTGACCAAAGCCTTAAGGTTTTTAAATTCGCACGGATATTATGAAGTTTAGATATCTCTCCAGAAGTTGATATGTTAAGCACTGATGTGTTAGGAACTTTCGAATCGTTGTCAATTTTAAAGCCCTGAGGAAAATATCAAGTTTAACACTAATATTTAGTTAAATCAATGCCAAAATGTAGCGCAGGAATTTATTAAATTTTAATATGGGTGGCGCTATCTATTGGCCAATGTCCAAAGATTAACCACATTTGAAATACAGATTCCTACTTGAGCTTTTTAACAGAGCTTTGTAATTCTACTATTAACTAAAAGATAGCGCTGCTGGATGTAAGTTTCGGAGCAAACTTTGAAAATAGTTTAAAACTTTACTATCGTATAATTTTCGGAAGGCGCGAAGAGGCAATGTTGAATTTAGTATTGTGAACTGAATTATATTACAATAAAAGACTTTCTCGCATTTAAGAATTTTATTTATTTTCCTTTTTCTTACAAATTTCAATCCGTACAATTACATTACATTGCCTTTTTTTATTTTTCATCACTTTTAGCTTGTTCGGAAACTTTAATCTGCAGGTCGGGTTATTGGTCTAATGGTTAAGGCGTGCGCTTGTTGATTGAGCATGGCGGGTTCGAGTCTTGCTTGCGGTGTTAAGACAATTTTTTTTTAGAATTTTATTTTTAACTATACGTTTTAGCAAAATATAATGGTCAACCGCCGCTTCGCGGCGGTACTTCGTTCTGCCAGTGTTGCGTACTTGCTGTGCGCCGCAACGCGGCGGACCTGCATCCGAGTCGCGACTCCCCGGGGCCGGGTTTGAACCCGGAACCCTCTGCTTCGCATCCGTCGGCCCTACCATCGAGCCAATCAGGCGGCATACACCTGGTCGAAACTTTAGTGTTTAAAATGTACACACTTTCATACTTATAGTTTATGATGAACCGGGAATAGGGTTGAAATTTGTAACAAATGAAGGTTTTTCCGATCGATGAAAACTGGTCTCCGAACAAGCTAAAATGATATCTAATCAAACATAATATCATTCTTTATGAGAAAATGTAAAAACATTCTGAAAAAATTTAATAGTTTTCGAAAATTACTGTTACAAATAAATTATATTACAATCAAAGTCTTTCTCGCATTTAAGAAGTTTTATTATTTATTTTACACTTCTTACAAATTTCAATTCATTCAATTACATTTAAAAATATTAAATTCTTATTCACTGTGCATCATAAACTATAAGTATGAAAATGTGTTCATTTTAATCCCTAAAAACTCGGCAAGGAGTTATTTTACCTGACGACTGCCCTCGTGAGTCGTGAGTCGGATGGTTATACACCACAGGTTATTCAATCGTATATGTACATCAATGGCTGCTACATTATCCTATGCGATACCATTACTAAAATTGTAAAATTTATTTTGGTGGCGGATGGCTCACTACTACTCGGTTGATGACTCATTTTCTATTCAAAAGAGTGGGGACAGGATAATAAATGTCGATTTCGACTTCCTGCGTACGAGATGTACCTTAGCTGAATTTTTATGTTTGGGAATTTAATTATTGAATACAGAAATGTAAGAAATTTTGCTTATTTTTTGTGAAATTGCCCCCTCTAGGCCTACTGTAAGAAATATGCGAACAGCCCTTATATATCGTTGCACATTTTCCAGTACAATTCACTTTAGTGATAATATTCCCCTCGACTGGACTTATGTTAGGATATCAACACAATTGTAACAATGATTATTGGTATGCAGACATTTCTTATTTTCTGTATTTTAAGTTGTCATCATTACATTTTCCAGTTTCGGAATGTTAATAGATTTTCTCAAGATTGTTCATGGAAATTCTGATTAACGAACGTTTCTTCACTTTGCGATTGGTATTCATCGTCAGCGTCATTCGACGGCGCATCGGAGACAGCTGGAAATATTCCGCCCATTGGCTTTGTCCTTGATTCTTCACTATGTCGCATTCTGGATCCAGATTTGCGTCTTACAGGCATTGATCCTGGAATTAAACTTATGCTGCTAACATCATCGGGTAGTTCTTTCATGTCAGATCGCTTCTTGCGGCGTTTCGTATGTGTTGATCGTTTTGGTTCATCATCTTCGTCTTCGTAATAGTCTTTATCTGTAAGCATATCGCCATATTGGAGAGAAGAACTGTTTTTAAGTCTTGAACATCATGAAAGTTACATGAACGACTCTTTAAAATTTGAATTGAATTGAAAATGTGATGTTGAATACAAGTGTTTCAACATCAGAAACACATTGGACAAACTTAATTGGAAACTGAATTCAAGGGAAACTTTGAAAAAAAGTTACCTGATCCAGAAGGGTTTTGAATGTCTATACGAGCCAAAGAAGACACGTCCGATTCACAATCGTCTCGAGGTTGTTCATGGACGGTGGACAAATTCTGAAAAATGGATGAACATATCAGTATCATTTCTAAAAACAAAATTACCCTCAGCTGGAATTACTTTAGTGTGAAATACTCGATGTGGCTTCGGCATACGGCTGAAATCCGCCTTCTGCCCAACCAGCAGCTTCGTGATTACGGTCGTACTCTCCGTCGAGTCGGAAAAGTCGACGTCGGGAAAAAGCGCGCATGTCTGATTAGACGCGAAATCGGTTCGCATGCCGATCCACTCCGAATCTTTGGCAGCTAGGGCCAGCCCGCGTGGGGGCGGCCTTGATGGCCTCTGAAAGTAGCATTTCTAAATCTTACAAAGTGATGATTGCAACATATCTTACTTCTTTCTCGGACTGCTTGGTAGAATTTTGACGCTTGCCCTTATCGTCTGCCATCTTGATATTGTTAATGATGGTGGACATTTATGCACATATTGCACTTAAATTTTGGTTTAAATGATGATAATGAAGGAATGATATGAATAAAGGTTTCAAAAAATGTGTCAGTGGGATGTAATTTGACACCTAATTTTATTCATGTATTATTAGTTATTGTATGCATGTGAAGTATCATTGTAGACATTTTATTTTAGGATATCATAATATCATCTATATTGATAAAATCATACATTTCAGATGATGGTAACGTACCTCATCCAAACTGTCAATCACAGGAAAAACTAGGCAACTTCTTGAGATTGATTTTCTTCTTTTAATTAAATGAAACCCGCGCATTGAATATGCTAGAATTATTAGATATCAGTAGAAAAAATGTCAAAAAACAAAACATACTCATACTCAAGCACATAATCATTACATTTTATTTTTTATATCTCTAATAAATGAACACCAACCAATAATATTAATTACTTCGAGACATTTACAAATAAACAATAAATTATTACCAATCACCAAATTATGGCATAATAAATTAATACATTTGATTGATTGCAGTCTGACGAAATATTTCATCTTACACTCAGTACATTGCAGTACTCACTTCACTTTTTACTTACATTATAATTGTTATAAACCGATGAAAATACACGCATGACGAAAGATGCAGTCAAGGTTAGTATCATACGAAGGTACCGAGAGCAACATGTGCATATATTTTACGATTGATGAACTATTATCTCCTTGTGGCTTGTAATTACGTACATTTTTTTGGAGTCGGGATTTTTTACCAGATTTTCTGGTTTGAACGTATAAATACATCGCACGGGATGAACTTCTGACATTCGGTACTTGTTCAACTTGGAATTAACATCCAAAATCGAAGAAAAAATATCATGAAAAAATACGTGCTTATTCTTGGGTTTATCCTAGTTGTTTGTAACTTTAGTTCTGCTGATGAATTCCGGCTTCGTAAGTATTTTAAAATATATTGCTGAGTGTAAAAATAATTCTCTGATTACAGCTTCGTATCTTAAAACGTGCAAAAGAAACTCTGCTGTTCTAAAATGTGTTTTGGATAATTTTGAAAGGGCTCGCCCGCATTTAGCTAAAGGCATCCCTCGATTATATATACCTCCATTAGCACCACTTATTCTGCCAGAGTTACACATAAGTGGGAATAATTTAAATATAAATTTGAAAAACCTTAAAGTGCATAATCTTGACGCTTTGGAAGTCATCGGTGGAAAAGTGCAATTTGATAATTTTACACTCGATGTCAACCTGAGACTTCCTTATATTTTTCATGAGTTTGACTACGAAGCAGAAGGCAAAATATTGTTTCTGAACTTCAAGGGTAAAGGTTCTGGTAACATTAATGCCTGTAAGTCTGTGTTATTATTAGATTAAAATCGTAGCAATTTTCGTAATTATTTTAATTCGTAATTTTCATTTTTACCCAGCTGATGTTAATGTTGACATTGCAACTAAAGGACACACCATATTGAAAGACGGCAAAGCATATTTGGTTGTTGACGATATAGTTGTTGGGTACAAGGCTAAAGCTGGTAAAATCCACTTGGACAACCTTTTCGATGGACAGCAAGAACTCAACGAACAGACGAATCGCCTTATTAACGAGAATTTTAACGAGTTCGAGGACGAAGTCAGTCCAGATATTGCCAAATCCGTTGGGAATGTGATCAAAACTATTGCTAGCGTCGTACTTGAGAAGTTTTCCTATGATGATATCTTTCCACTTGAATAAACCGCATTCATTCACATACTGAATAATTATAGTTTTTACGCGGTGAATTATTGTAATTAATTAAATATAAGATGTTCAATAAAGTGAAGGGATTAATTAAATTTTAGTTATGTTGGATTTATTATTTCTTTAAATTTAGAAGAAACAAAAAACGGTGCTTTGTTATCAAAAAAAAATCATAATAGACTAGATATAGCGTACGCCCAAGGAACCTATGCAACAACAGATAATCAAAAGCACTGCTAAGAATATCACAGATGAGGAACCTCCGTATCTTGTTAGCGATCACGCTACGGGATAAAAAGTGAAATGTCGAAGTTAGGTTGAAGATCCTTAAATGGGGACTAGAAAAGATGTGCACTTGGTATGATCATGCACAGGAATTTATTGTTATTTTTTCCTGCATTAAGCCTTCAGCCTACTCGACTGATAATAAGATGTTAAATTTTTTCGAAAATAGTAGTAGTAGTCGGACCTTTATTGGCATTCATCTTTCACACCATTTTACATTTTTCCGCCAATAGACTTCATAAAATAAATAAATAAATAAATAAATAAAACAAAAATATAATCCATAACAATAAGACAAAATAAAGTAAATTAAGCACATGTGCAACTATCATGCTTTCAGAAAATACTCAGCTTTTCGGAACGTCTATATATGCTTCGTCTCCGTGGTATTTCATCCCACCCTCCCTACTTGGTCATCCCTCCCACACCTTGCCCTGGCCATGACCCGTTTGTCGTCGGCGCTCATGCTTTGCTTGGTTATATACTTTGGCTTCTGCCCGATGACCTGTATTAGTCTGTACGCGGGGTTATACGAGCTGTTACCTATGTTTTGCTGGCACACCTGTTCTTCCATCTCTCGACCCCTTTCACGCACCATCCATTCTAACAGTCCCCCTTCCGGCAATATATCTTCTACCCCTAATTCCGACAAACCCACATGTTTATACTCCTTCCTTCTGTCCACCCTCCACCCACTCACCCCACTACTAGCACACTATTCCCATATATCCTTCACAAATCTTCAGCTTTCCATTCTACTCACTCTCTCCTCAAACCTTACAACCCTGTTAGTCGGTTAGCAGCATTTAATAGACATTCTCCCTATCTCTTGTTTTACAATATACCTGGGAGTGGATCTTTCAAGGCCCAACATATCTTTGATGAACCACGTTTGTTCTCTCTCTAATGCTTCCCTTTCACACAGTCCCCACACTTCCACATCATACAACAGTCTCGGCTTGACACATGCATCCCACAGCTATAATGCCACATCCGAGTTATTTCCCCACATATTCCGCCAATAGGAAAATAGTCAAAAAAAAAAAATTAACTTTTTAGTTACAATCCATAAAAAACTTCTTTCCTGGCTGATAATAAAATATATACATTATGAATATGCCAAATACAAATTACATCCACACAACATAAAAACTCACTAGAAGCAATTTAATACAAAATACACTAATTCTACGCATTGTCAGCATAAATAAAATCACGACTTTTGCAATTTATTAAACTGCTTAACATAAATTTCACATTGTTTAGTACTCAACTCACCTCAGACTCAATATAACATCAATATTCGAAAATAATATAATGTTTCGTAGTAACTGGAAAGTTTTATGGTTTTTAATAACAGTAAACGTGCTGTTTGTTGAAACTAAAAGTAACCGCAAGAGACTACGTAAGTTAATTGACATAAATTACTCAAGCAAGAGGGAAATTAATATTAATGGTGTTATTGTATACGCTATTAGCGAGTTTTCTCAATATATGCCAACGAAATGACCCACATCTCAATGACTGTATAAAATCATCTGTGGATAAACTCCGACCTCTGCTCAGGAAAGGCATACCGGAATTTGCCATACCAAGTTGTGAGCCTCTCCATATTCCGGAAGTAGTCATCGACCAGGGGGCAGGCCCCGTGTCAGTCAAATCCAGCTACAAGGATATCCAAGTGTATGGTCCGACTGATTACACACTGAAGAGCATCCGGTAAGACAGACACTTCAATATTTTCTATTTTCTATTTGCAATTGTTCTCTATTACGCAATACATGCAATTAGCACCAGATCGTATGTCGCAGGATTGACTTGGAAAGAAATCGCGTCCGGATCAAGCTCTGGCTGCCGAAACTGGAAGTGGTGTGCCAGTACGAAATGAAAGGGAAAATCTTGATGATGCCCATTTCCGGTTCTGGAGAAAGTCGTGGAAATTACAGTGAGTATACCGTTTTTAACTAGACATGCAAGTACATATTATTAGCCTCCAATAACAGAGATATTAACGCGGACGTTAATTCCCTCTAGATCAGAGGTTTCCAAACTTTTTGTAGCAGCGCCTCCCTTTCTTTAATGCACTATTCTGGGGGCCTCTCTATTAAAAAATGTTTCCTTTCTATTTTTTCAGTTGGAGCATTATTTGCCAGTGAAGTTTGTGTTGCCCTTTAATTTCTAGTTTCATACATTTAGTTCGAGTGTTTTTTTTGTGCTACTGATTTCTCTGAACTATGTGTTGTTGTTCAAATACTTGTTTCAGCAATTGAGGAACTCATCGTACTATATAGGATATAATATACGCCATCACGAGCATTTTTTGTGCTTCTGATTCCTCTGAAGCATGTATTACGTTACAATTTCTTGGTCTAGCTTTTTTTGTAAATTTTCGCGCCTCCGCGACTCCTAGGGGTCCCACAGTTTGGAAATCTCTGCTTCAGGCAATGCATTTGTTGGCATTTTTTAAACATTTCTATACTTGCAGGCAATATTGATGTGACGATTTCAATGCAAGGTCAGCAAATCCGGAAAGGCGACGAAACATACTTTAATGTCAAAGATTTTATCGTTGATTTTAACATTGGTTATGCCGAAATCAAACTGGAGAATTTATTCAACGGTGATAAGGAATTAGGTATCGTTCTTAAATCATTTACAATGATCTAGTTCATTCTACGCTCGCATGAAATTATAGGTGACGCCATGAATATGTTCCTAAATGATAATTGGAAGCAGGTCTCCAGTGAAATCAAGCCGGTATTGGAGGATACGATTGCGGGCATTTTCAAGAAGTTTGCCAACAAGATTTTCCATAAATTTCCATTGGATATTTTGCTGCCCAAGTGAGGACAGGTGTAGAAATAATTTGTAAAGCCTTTCATATTTAGCAACAATTGCGTATTCAGTAAGTGCACACTTTTATCGCGTTTTGAGCACATGCGTTCTCCGCTAATGAGTACTACTTGTGAAAGTGTGAAAAAAATCAACTATTTTATTTGTACGTACATATTTGCCATATTCACCGTTTTTGTTTGTAAAAAGTGAAGCCTGTATTTATAATTCGATTTAGTTTTATCCGATTACATGTTTTGTTGTGAATTTTTATGTTTGGTGTTCGTCATTATGTAATGGAATGAGTTGTAAATTTCGAATAAAAATATTATGATAAAAAATACTTGTTTAATGTGAATTTACATAACCTAACACATATAATAACCTAAATTATTAACTAGTTTTGATTGAATACTGTATAACCTTATTCGTTACTTTAATGGCAAGACGTATTAATGATCTATAGAGTAAACAAATGAAAATTTATTTGTTGTATTATTAACTTTAAACGACTTCACTAAAACAATAACAATAAAAAACAATAAAAAAAATCCTAAAACGTTGTTGAAATATTTTTGAGTAGTTTTAGTAAGTTTTTAAAAAACAACAAACATATTGCCGGCCATTCTAACTCGAACTATTGTTCCATATCAATTAATCTCGACGACGAAGTGTTTTAAAGTGAAACCGGTTTTAAATTAGTCAATGCTGTACGACCGGCGCTAAGCCCGGAATGTGTTTAACTCACCAAAGAAATGCAATGCAAGATAATACTTTCACTTTCTCGGTTACATCGTATTATGCCAAATTATGTTGTTCTCGTCGTACTACTTCCTCCAAAGCCTCACCACTGGCTAGTGTAGTGGGCCAACCATTTTTTATACCTCCTCATTTATTGTACAATTACGATCACACTTATAATAGTAGTGGAATGTATGCACATTACTAGTGGAAAAGCAAAGAAATGAAGCAAAAGGTGATGGTAGATAGTTGCTAAGTAGAGGGGACATTTAAGAATGAGGTGAAAAGAATCAACATTCGAGTGTAAGTGGAAATGCAATTTGCTACCACCACAAATATCGTACACTGTCTTGGTTCTTAGTTTTTGGAGGAATACTCTTCGTTGCAGACGAAGTCAGGACTTAGCCGGATCGTTAGTCGGATTAGTCTGCAACTATTTGTTTAATTAGAAGCACCTAAACAATAATAGTTTATATTTATTGCAAATTATTGTGTTATTTGTATTTAATGATGGTTACTAAAAGTATTACTTTCTTTGTGTTTGTTGCTTGTTTGAAAATTTCTTTGTGTTATCAAGTTAAAGATGGACCTTTACTAACTTACAGACGTGAGTATTTTTGAAATAATATATGAGGAATAGCATCAAATGATTGTTTTTAGCTTCATGGTTAAAGTTATGTCATCGTTCAGATCCTAAACTAAATGATTGTTTAAATGATTTATTTTATGTTATGTTTCCTGCATTAGCAAAAGGTAAATGTATTATTTTTAAAATGTTCAAGTTATGTGCCTTTGAATTATCAAGTCATATGCCTCTGATATCTCAACTTATATATATATTTAAAATCAAAACCTTTTAATAAGAATATTTTTAAACAATTTTCGCTGTTAAATCAGATTTTTAAGAAGATACAACGTTTTTTGCCAACAAAAGCATACATATATAAGGTTCCCATTTCTAAATAATTTCGTTTCTTTTAATGAATAATATTTTTCAGGAATTGAAGAAATTAATGTTGACCCATTTGAGCCGTTAAAACTGGATAAAGTATCAGTTACAAAAGGTTCAGGGGCTGTTACTTTATCAGGAAGTTTCCTAAATTTAACTGTGGTTGGTCCATCGAATTCAACACCAACTTATACTGAGTAAGTTTATGGATATAATCAAAATATACAGTTTTTAAAATTAATTAGAGAAATGTACATTTGATTTATAGAAGCATATTACGATATTAATGCATTTTACGTAATCCTTAGAACGCACTGAACTGTTGAGTAATTTCATTTAAATTGCTGTTGCTTAAATAATCTAGACGCAAGCAAATAAATAATTGTAAGTAATATAAAGTGGTTGCTAATTACTTGAATATCTTCATTTGCGTTTACACGAAAACTCATTTCGAGAAATTACGTTGAGTAAAAAAATTCAACATCGTTTTACAAATCAAATTTTCTTGTGAAGATGAATCTATAGGAATCCTTTTAAGGGATTTTGAAGATTATAAATATAGCAGGACACAAATTAACTAGCCCGACTTTCTTGGAACGCTTGCCAATTAGACATTATTGAATGTAATCCTTTAATCCGTGAAGATACTTTCTGGTGGAAACTTGAATTAAAAGTGTCTGAATTTTACAAAATCTCAATACATTTAAGCATCTTAATTATCGTTACTGGATGGTAATGATATCAACATATCGAAAGTATTGGGAAAATAAGGATGGCGCCATCTGCTGAGAGTGTTTCAAAGCATTTACAAGTTTATTCCTTTTATACTAGGAGGGAAGATTACTCCATGCTTACATTAACGAAATAAATTTATTGCACTAAAATCCTTCATTGGTTTAACTTTTCAAATTTGTGAACCCTTCATATTTGCTATGTGTACTCTATATAATAATTCCAGGCTTGACTTACCCCGAAGAAAATTAAATTTCGGAATCTACTTACCCCTCTTGGATATTAAATCAAAATACAATTTAAAAGGGCAAATTCTGATTCTTCCTCTCGTCGGGCATGGCAACTGCGAGATGAAACTCGCCGGAGTTGATACGAAAATCAACGCCGATCTCAGCATCCATCAGAAGGAAGGCAAGGAAATTTTACATATTGATACTATGCGTGTGAAGTTTACCGTGGAAAAAATTCGAGTAAGATTGGATAACTTATTCAACGGAAACAAAGTTTTAGGTAACATTTATTTTTATATTAATATGGCTTTATATAACTATTTATCAGTTTATACAATAAATATGACTTTTAAGGCCTCACGGTAAATACGTTCATGAATCAACATGGCTTGGAGATTGTTAAAGAGTTGGAGGATCCAATTGGTGAAAGTTTAGCGCAGATATTCAAGGATATCATTAATAATGTGTTCACAAAGTTGCCTACCGAATTGTGGCTACCTGCAGAAAATGAAAGTGAAACATCGGATTCAACAGTGAGTTAGGCGTATATTTAATCATATATTTTAAGTAAGAAGCTATTATCAAAGAAGCATATGTTGATCTTATACTTTTTAAGTTTTTGTTTGGGATTGAAAATTTATTATGTATAAATGATTTGTATTTGTCTTGGTATCCAAGGTGGATTTTTGATTGATATCTATGGTGTTTTGTAAATAATATTTTTTCTATTATTTGATTGTATTCATTTTTGTATACAATCTTGTTTTATATTTTTTTACAACGTACCTGATTAAATTTATCCCAGGAGCCCACCTGGGCAGCACAGTTGGTAGTGCTTCGGTGTACCGTGCAGGCGGACGGGGTTCGAGTCCGCGGGGTGGGCACAAGTGTGAATTAATTTATTAATTAATTCACACAAAAATCCACACATTCAAATTCACACTACCTTATAATAATTAAAAATCAAACACCAACACATCAATCGCAGTACGTGCATCACACTACAATCACAAACAACCAAAAACCACGCCACGAGGCATTCAACACCCAACAAGGATCACTTCTCGACACTTCTTCACAACAATAACAACATCACATTACTATGTATATAAAAATAAATAAATAAACATGTATCCAGGCTGAAGGTCGATGGCCAGGTCTGCGGACCAAATGCAATGTTTTTTATCCCAGGAATATTTCAATAATTATCAGAAACATTATGATCTTGACCCTTTTATTCTAAAGATAGTTATTGAAATAAATATAAAAGTGTAGTTGAATTGTAGTGTAGGGAATCCCAAATATCGTCGCATAGATGTTACTATGTCGCTATCTGTTGATTATATGAATTGAACGATGATATTTGATTGCGAGAACATGGTCAAGTTTAAGCGATGTTCCGATTGACACCAACACCAACAACCAACTTCTCCCACCATCTCGACTGTACCATTAATGTGGACCAATTCTAAACACGTGGATTGTGGTGACGTTACATTACCACGAAAACTGATAGGCCCAAAGAAAATATTTTAAACCTATTTTTAACCTATATTTTTAAAATGTATTAAAAATTTAAGTTACTTTTGAGAGCAACTGAGCATCACGAGCATTGTTTTCTTTAACAAACATTCAATACTAGTCTAATGTAATATTAGTCATATTAAAGAACGGATGTATGTTTACATATATATTTATATAGTCATAATTAATAATTACTTTTATCAAAATAAAAATAAAATTAGTAGTAAGAAAGTAACATTATAGATATCCGGCATTTAAACCCAGTTACATACAATTTATTTAGTTCTATTTATATTTACAACAATAACGCATGTTCAAACATGTAGAACGCAATCGAAATTGTTGAAATAAATCAAAATGATTGCACCTAATTTCGCCGCGCATTCATCGAACATTTGCGTGTATTTAGCTCATGGTAAAACCTTTTGTTGTGCATCTTGTGAACGCAATAAACAATAAACTGTACATCACACGAAGCCACCATGTTCTCGATTACATCAGAATATATATATTCCAACTGTATAATGCTTCTGACACTACGGAATTAGAATTGAGCCAATTATTCGAGAGGATTACCTAAATCATCGTGTATTACCTGGTATTAATCGCGACAGTGATTGTGCGATTCATAATTAATCTATGCTCATTTCTGCATTTCTGTTCTAAATGTTAATGTTGCAATGGGACATTGCAACAAACAGTTATTGCAAATATGCGATAACAATTATGTTGTGATCGATTTGCAATTAGCCATTTACGTAAATACGAGCTATACAATTCATAAATCGTTTTACATAAGAAAATTTCATATACATTACCAATAAAATTAAATAGTCCTTTTCGTAATAAGTTAAAAATATATAGGTAGACTTATATGTTATAAGTTAATATTTAAACGACGAATACGTTTTCCTTGGGTTTATTTCAGAAATTAATTCGTTGAATTTTAATGCGGTACAAAAGAAAAGCGTGAAAAACAAAATTGAGCAAGGTTTGTGTCGCCACCGGTGAAGATATTAAGCTCACGGTCATAAAGTATTATTGCGGGCATCGACATCAGGTTGTAAAATAATGAATATGCCCGAATGAGTATTTGTTGATGTCTTTTTTTTTGCAGACGTGTACAATTCGACTTGACGTTTGATGTACGAGCTCAAGGTAGCTACGTACGATGTATACGTCCCTTGCATTTTAATTGCTATGTGCACCTTCATTGACTCAATTGATTGTCGATTAGCAATAGTTGGCTTGTATAATGCGCAATTAAATTCAAAATACGGCGTCAATGTGAAGTTGGGTTAATTATATTCAGACAGGTTACCTATAGACAAAAGATCCTTGGGTAGACCCCGTCAGGGATGGGGAGATCAACTTCGGGATGATTACTGAAGATAAATAGGTAAAGATTGCCTATCAAGGACGAAGAAGAAGAGGGGCTGCCCCGAAAAGGAACTAACGAAAAGTGCATTATTGCGAACCTATGACTGCGCCCAGACGTCACTAACATACAGGCAACCATCAAAACATAGTGCAATGAAGAAATACTAAAGCAGAGCAAAATTTCATCTCCTTTTATGGACTCTTAAACTATAAAGTTTTTCTGCTCCGGTTGTATAATATACACATTTCAGTATAGATGTTGATTAAGAATTGGCATACATATCCTGGTGAGAACTGCATTATCGTCTGGATGCCACAATCACAATTGTTGCAACCTATCGCGAGCCTGCATTAATTAACAAACTTCTCCAGGGAGCCTCCTGTAGAAGGAAGGAAGGGACAACTCGACAAAGTTGGGCTTCAGGTTGCTAAATATCTATTGGAGTTTTGAATAATTGGTTCAGTGCTTGGTACAGTACAAAACCTATTAGCCTGTAGGTGTACCGATCAAGCGGAATCTTCTGTATGTCATAGCCAGATAATATTGAAAATAATTATAGGAACAAAACAAGAAACAAAACGTGAAAAGTTCAACGTAACAATTCCAAGTCTAATGACGTTTATATAATTCCATCATTTCGCTCGTTTTCAATTCCGCGACATTGTTTTCCGCTCTGAAGACTCTAGGTTAATTACAGACGTCGAGTTGCATTCTCATCATATACTATAATCATCAAATTCGTTTTATTTTCTTTTTGTGCAAGTAAGTTACAAGCCTAATGCCTAATACCAAAAAGAAACAATATTTACTCCGATTGCCATTCCTCTATTATGTCAACAAAGATAGTTATCAATTATTTACTATTTTTACATCATAATATGTAACCTAAGTAGACAAAGTTTACATAACACGTTTGTAAAATACTATACATCTAGCATAGCTGTAGCTTTACTAGACCGCAGATTAGCGTAAAATGTGTGTCATTGTGTTTCCATGTTTATAAGCCATTTCAGTGTATCTCAATTAGATTAATTGGGAAAGTATTAGAAAAGTACGCGTGTTTAAATTTTACACAAACCGCAAAGCCACGTCACATAAGCGTCTCATAGACTATTGGCTATCGAGAAGGAATTGATATGCTGTTATTTATTGCTCGCAGGTTGTTATAGAGAATAGCTATATTCGTATTAGTTATACGAATTGCTTCAGACTTACATTAGCATAACTTGGAATGCGCGGATCAATGTTCGGATCGTTTTCCGGCTTCGGCCTGCTCATCGTTGCGTCGTATTTGCTGCACTTTGTGAAATACTTTGCATATAGTCGAATCGTACAGTTTGGCGAATGTATTGTTCTGTTGCGACGTAGGTTTGCGAGGTAAGAGAAGAGATGCAAGTCAGCGCAAAATTGCAAACAAATGGCAAAGTCTCTTATGTCATTATTGCATCGATTACAGTACATTGCCATTTGCTCATGTCAAACCTGTTCATGTTCTGGTAATTTTTTAAGGAATTAACAAACAATAACAATAGATAATATCTAAACAATAGATGTTTATAAATATATTAATATCGAAAGTATGTATTTAGAATGATGTCTTGTATTGAGAATAAAATATAGATGAATAGAATTGTTCCTGGATAATAAATCAGATTTTAAACAATTTGGAATTAACAAACAGCATTCTGCTATCAAATCGGTTAAACAATGAAAAAGAAATCATCGGAATTGGGATGCGAGCCTTTGACAAGAGATGTATATTTCTCAAACACATTACAAACATCACATTGTACGCTTTTCGTATAGTCCTAAACGGACGATTGAAGTTTGAATTTTCAATTGATCCGTCCAAAAGAAGACATATTCACTCGATTTTCTCCGAAACTATACGAGGGTGCCTCAAGATGTTCAAACAAAAGATGTTACAAATTCAGAGAGGAATATGTTGATAAAAAAGAATTCACAATCGAGTCGGTGCAGATAGGAGAAAGAGTTAAATAAAGAGATAATGCATTGAAACTTGTACCAAAATATAGAACTCATTAAGGTGCTTCGAATGGCATCATCAAAAATTTGCACTCTTTTGGGTCATATAAACAACATGTGTAAAGGAGAAGGGGTACGCTCAAATTTTATTTAATTTTTTTTTCTTATGGAAATCTCTAACAAAATTCTTCTCTGGGATGTTTTACTAACTTCTCAACGGTATTACATAACTAAAAGAACCACCGCATATTTTAAGTCAATTAATGCAAACTTAATAAAGTTCTTATGAATTCTTCTTAGCGATTAAAATATAAATTTATTTTGCAATAAAATCTTACTTACAATTTATCCCAAACTTACATTAATAAAGCTATAACGCAATTAATAAAGTCAACGCACACGTATAGATCACCTCATTTATAGATCAACTTTCAAAAAATGATAGCATATATTAGCAGAAAAAATATTACGGCATCCATTATAATGCCAAATTGTATATTAACATATTATAATCAGTTGATTAATCAATAATTACTTTGTAAACTATCGTATTTGATTATTAACATATCCGTGTTTAATCAGTTTTATAATAAAACACTATTGTTTTCCCATTTCTCATATAAAATTAAAAAGTGTGTCCGACAATAAGTACCGTGTGTTCTCAACTTTTTTTCTCCGTCGTTTTTTTAAGGAAACCGGAAACCGAGAAAAAATATTTTTCGATTTTTCTTACTCTATTGAGAAAATTATCTTTGGTTTTCTATTTGCAATCTAAATCAAAAACTCGAGAGTGTTTGCAGCTGAACAACTTGTAATAATGCAATTGTTTAGGAATGACGAATAATTTTATTATCACACAAGCAAGTAAAATAGTTGACAATGGAAAGACGAAGGAAACAGTCATGTTGCGCGTTCGATAGCAGAAAACTAAGTCCCCGAGGTAAAGAAACATAAAGACCTCGAGGGTGCATTAAAGAAAGAACGATAGTATAAGTAAGACAGAGAAAGAGCGCTAAAAACAGATGTGTAGGTTTGAAAGATTTGCAGAGTTGAAATTGGGAGAATAGACAGTGGAAAAAACCTTGAAGAAATACAAAATCTAATACATGTTAATGTGTGGCATGGACCGCCACAAACTCAAAAAACGAGACAATATAAACATGGCAGCTATTTGTAACGAAATATCTATTTGTCATGTGAATTATTTACATTAGGTATACGCATTGTACATTCATCATCAAAACTATCATCAAAATTCAAACAAAGTTTTTTCTGAGGTACTCAGAAAGAAAATCGGGAAAATCAGTTCATATTTTACATAGTTAATGAAGTTACTCCTTGAAATTTCATTTGTTTGTACGAATACAACGAAATAATCTGGTCATACCCCTTCTTCATCATCATCCCTGTTTGATACACGACAGAGGTACACAGGTATAAAATCAAAAGACGCATTCACTTTCTCCCGCTTCGCTTCGCACATGCGACATAACTTCGTATCGCACGTCGAATTTGTGTGCGTTTATTTACTGTAGTGACAGACCAAAAAGTTGTGTGACATCGTTCATAAATCGTTCATAAATGCTAAATCAACAATTGACAGCAATAATATAATAATTTACAATAATAGTTAATAATTTATTTTTATTATTAAGTTACCATAAATTAAAGCAATTAAGAATACATTGAAAAAAAAAACAAATATAAATTAATAAAAATGTATAATAAAATATTAGTGCTTCTTATGTTATTCCTCGGTGTAAGTTATGGACAGGAAGCTCCAGTGATTGATAATATTACTACATTTATCACACGTAAGTTGCTGCACTTGCACGAAAACGTTATGTAATTAATAATTAGAGCTATTAGAGTACGCTGCCTGAGTACATTACTCGATTGCAATTATTGACGGAGTACATAAATAAAAATTCAGGTCTTTATGGCGTTGGTGTTCTTTACGTGTAAACGATTTGTCAACATTTGTCATCCTACCAATGCCATTATTATGTCATAGTGTCGTATAAGTTTCGAAATCTTCAGAGTATGTTTTCTTTCTTTAAGCGTACTTACAATAAGTTTAAAACCAAGAAGTGACTAGCATATTAAATGAGAATTTATACAAAATGCATCGTTAATTTATCTAAAGTTTTTATTTTTATTCAAAAATTTGTTTCTAAAAGGAAAAATCTTAATAAAAAATCAAATTTCTCTTGTTAGTTTTGTTTCTGTCTGATTAGATATTCCTAAAATTTACATATACATCATTTACATACATCGTTTATTATCAAACAAAGCATTGAACAAGAGGAATGTTAAAATATTTTGTTTAGTCACATCGTTTCCACAGATAACTTTAAAGCAATGCTCTATATTTATACAATAATGAGTTTTGATACAATTCCTGAATACTTAGAAATTAATTATTAAATAAATGAAAGAAAGTAATTAATAGCTTATAAAATTCATAAAAATAGCTAGTTCATCTAACTTCCAAAGTAATGAATGAAACCATCAAATACTGTTGGTTTCGATTCTTCTTCACAATATTTTGTCATAATAGACTTTATTACTATGGATAAGAACAAATCATTTAGGTCTCTATCCCTGGGAATCTAAGCTGGGACCTTATTGTCAGCAGTCAAGAGCGTTGATGATTCAATTATAGTGATTAAAGATATATAATGCGTATATAACTGAATTTAACAGTAGTATCTTGCATAATATTGTAAAATCAAAAACCATTCTTCATATTTATTGTTTTACAGCGTTCTATAAAAGTTTATAACATTTATGCTTTACGGACTTGTAAAATGTCAGTTTCAACGAAGATTTTACGAAGAGGTTAAAATTATGCAATAGCAAGTTTCATTTGCGGTTACGCCAGCAGTTTGCAGGATGCAAACTTTTACCGCAATTAATGTAATAAGCTATATTTATCATATAATGTTTTTCATATACCAAAAACTGCTTTTAATATATAAATGAAATATCATTTGTGAAATTTAAACATATTTTTCGCAAATAGTTCCACTCGAAAGTGTGAAATATGACAAATCCTGCCGAAGAAAGTTTAAAACAAATATCAACATACTCAAAACGTTTCGTACAGCTTCGCACAGTCGATTAAACCTAATCATATGAGTGAAATATTTTTTATCATATGCAAATCACGTTTCGTAAATGTTGTGAATGTACAATTAAACAGTTTTCAATGTTATAGTGTTAGTAGGTTTCCGATGCGAGTGAAAAACATGAGAGTTTTCATTCGACATGTGCGTGCGTTATGCAATTGAGCGCAAAGCAACGCACTCGCGATTGCGTCATTTCCGCGCTGCAAATTTTTGCGAAAAAAAGGCGCGCTCGTGGTGTACAGTACCCGGCGTGTGCCGCGATGGTAATTGCATTTGCAATACCCTGTCGTATTGCCGGCGCATTCCACCGGGCGGCGATGCATATTTCGTCGCATTTTGCGGCTGAGCATCGAAAGTCGGGGAAAAACACCTCGTGCCGCGCTGCAGTTGCGCTTTCACTATCATTGTGTCTGTGCGCCGAACGGCACTCGATGTGGTGAACTTTATGCAACCGATACACCGACGTCTACACGCACATGCACGTGTACACTGGCAAGTGGGTCATATGCGGCGCACCGCACCATTTTCGTATTTTCTTTCATTTTCTTGCCACGCTTCGCGCCAAGTTTTTGTTGCAATTCACATTTACACACTTAGCTACTAATTTTAATTACAATTAGCCAGCTATAGTAACAGCTTATATTGATAAAAAAAATATCCAGGAGTAATCGAACCTCGGTAAAATGAAACATAAAGAGTACAATTCACCTTATTTGAACTTCAATTGTGCACTGCTCCAGAGGGGTTCCTGGAGAGGTGAATGAGCTGGAAGCGAACGCCACTAGGGATGTCAACTTTTCCAAGTATTTTAAAAACAGGATCAAGAATCTCGCTCAGAAATCTAATTGGTGGTTGTGATTAACAGATGGTCTCAGTGTGGGGGCATGTCAAAAAGTATCGAAAATGACCGATTCGATACTATCGATAAGTATCAAAAATTAAAGTATCGATAAAAGTCGATAAGTATCGACAAGTGGTATCGATACTTATCGATTGCGATACTTATTTTGACATTCCTAAACACCACCTACATTGATCAGGTCCCCAAAATCGCGCTAGATGTTTATATATATATTGAACCTTTATTTGGCATAATTACAGAAATTAATAATTAGAAATCAAATCAATTTTCGCCTCACAATCAGATAGCTCTTTCACGACGCCTATGTGGCCAAAAAGTTGTATCGTACTATTTCTGTTCGAGGGGCGCAGATTCAACGGTTCTCATGCACTCAGCTCCTGGCCTTTCAGAATGTTCGGAGAACACCCCAAGGCGTTTGACCGTACTCGGCTCGAGTTACCAAAGAATGCTATTGAGAGAAGACTCGAGATATTGTCTATCAATCTTTGGCAAAGGAGATTTCTTATTCTCTTTATTCTTATACTTTCTAAGTTTCTTACTTTCCATGCCCTTATTATTTTTTAAAACTAATTTTAGCTGAGTATATTCTGCCCTGCAAGAAAGCAGATCCGAATCTGAACACATGTCTGATGGGCACGTTCAACCATCTCCGGCCGTATTTGGTAAATGGCCTAACCGATCTCAATGTGCCCAGCATCGATCCACTGCATATTGAACGAATGCTGATTGAAAACGGACACGGTGCATTCAGGGTGCGAGCATTGTTCACGAACATCACCGTTACCGGCGCGAGCAATTACACAACCGGAAGAATTAAGTATAATACATTATTAAATTTATGTAATACGCATTATTTTTGTTTGCATAACACCTGATACAACTTTAGCAATTACAAATGAAAAATTATAATTTCCCATGCTTATATAAACCATTTTGAAATATTGCGTTAATGTTATAAAAAATACTTTAAATCAACCCACATAATTTACTGTTTAGTACTTTGTACTGACTTTGTTTAACTTTTTGAAATGGAATGATTGAGTAAAAATGAGGTTATAGGTAGTGTAGAAGATTGGTTAAACTGAACTTGAAGTGGGGAATTGAAATGAACTTTATCTTGCTCCAGAGTACTTCCTGCAAGCACGAAGGTCATTTACCTTAGTCCTACTCTGGGACAAAGCACATGTAGATACCAACATGCGCTCAGCACAGCGATATTTGAATATAGATATATCGAAAATTTAAAAACATCGAACATTGAAAATATAGATATTAGAAATACTGATATTTCATCATCGACTGACATGCCTAGAATTGCTGATTCTGTGGTGTCGCTGCGATAAGTTCAGCGTCAACAACGTTTTGTGAATGGCGAATCTGGCATAGTTTTAAGATAAATGAATTATTAAATTTAAAAATGAAATATTTTAAAGTAAACCTTTTGATTTAAGGGCCGATGTTGAGAACTACAACATTGAATTAGGACTGAAACTACCCCGAATTGAAATTCGTGGCAAATATGAAGTAAACGGAAACGTCCTCCTCTTCCCCGTACGATCAAAAGGCAACTTTTGGGCCGTATTCCGTAAGTACCACATGCATCCTTAAGTTTCTTGTAAAAGCTTGCAATATGCAGAAACCTGTTATCGTATATAGCAGGTTTCCCTGAACCATAAAAGAAACAAACAACATTTATTAAAGAAATAATAACTCCGTATTTTTAGTTGATGTCGACGCTCTAACAAGAATCTACGGCAAAGAACTGAAAAACAAGAACAACGTCCGTTTCATGAAGATTGAACGAATGCTCTCAGACTTCAAGTTGGGCAAATCACGATTCCGGGTACGCGATGTGGTAAACAGTGGCAACATCATTGGCGAAGCAATCAATCAATTTTTAAACAATAATGCTGATGAAATCATTCGCGAAATGAAGCCGGCTGCTGCGAAAGCCATCTCTCAACACTTCAAAGCATTTCTGAACAGTGCATTCCTGCAAATTCCACTGAAAGTTTGGCTGCCAGATGCTTAATATAAGTTGAAACCTTAATATTTTCGTTTTTAAGAAAAGAAAAACTGTAACTGAAATTATTTTAAACGCATTTTAGGTTCGAATTTTTTTTTACACAGAATTTCATCTACCAAAAATCTCTATTTGTAAGCTTAAGAATAAGTTTTAAGATATTTTAATTGTTATCTAGAGACATTTTTGAATGTGCACGAAGAATTTGCTATGTTGTGATTGAAAAGGCTATTTTAATTTACTATATGTACAAATGAATATACTATTTAATTTTCTATCGGCTTTCATTGATGTTTTTATCTTACTGTATTGCGCATTGATCACGCACTCAAATATTGTTGATATTGCCTTTGTTTTGCTTTACTACGTTGCAGATGTTTGTTATTAGTATATATATATATATATATATACAAGAACGAAAAGCCCAAAATTCAAACAAACTCCTCTCTCACAGACATTTTATGTCATAAAATTCATCAAAATAAATAATGCATTCTCATAAACTCCTTTCTATCTTTATATTATTTTTATGAGTTTTCCGATCTATAAATAGACGAAATTACAACGAGCATTCATACTCAATGAACGTCTGCGTCTATAATAGCAAATGAATAGCAGTAATTTGTAACTAATCATTAAACAGCAATAAATTTGGTACAGCTCTCCGAAATGCACTTCCGTCGGGATGTCAAGGAAGTTATCGCAAGTTTGTTGTGTTGTTGT
>WSZQ02015539.1:34408-45253 GCA_019419845.2 Weissflogia rhopalogaster | reverse complement strand
GCGTAGTTATAGGCCAAAAGGCTAAACGTACAGTAATTTTAGAAATTTAGTTTTTCCATAAAATATATAAAAATCCTATACTTCTCCAAGTAAATCATATGTATAGAAACATAAATTGGGTTAATTAACATTAGATTTCAAAATTGCTAAGTTCAAGCTCGCCCAATCTTGTTTTGACTAAATATACAGTGTTAATTTGATAAAAAGTAATTGATTAAATATCGTTGATTATTGAGTCACATTTCAGCGCAACAACAAACTATATGAATAGCAAGCAGCAAGAAAATATCCGGCAAATTTCCACTTCTGTTGCATGATAATAATTTGTTACATATATAATTTATATAATTTGATAACTTATCATTGTAATTTGCCAAAAATGAACGAGAAGGTTTATAATTCATTATAAGTATTTAAATAATTATATAAGATATAAAACTTTCTGTTGTTTAATTTTCCATTAACTACTGATAAGGACAATGCAATTGTCTTCATATGAAACATAAATATTCCATTGGATCTACTATAAAGTAGTGAAACACAATTTTTGTATGTGCACATTTTAAAATATTGACATTTAAATATGTATTTACATGTGTTGTGTAGATTACTCAGGGATTAATCTATGTTGTGTAAATTACGCATGTTCTGACGTTTCTAATAATTACTGTTAATAAGATTAATGTTAAATAAAGTATCAAATTGTGAGTTATCTTTGGTTTAAACAACATTAAACGGCGTATTTTGCCATTGAATGCTTATTTCGACAGAGTGATTTTTGCGTATTGCGTTTCATCAAATTACAACGCAAACGGTGCAGAGTGGCCAAATGTGCGACAAAATTATTCGCTGCTAGCATGCGCGACCTTTTCGCAATTTTCGAGGAGAATTTTTGCTCAAGATTCTTCATACTGAATATGAAGCTATGAAATAAACATCATAATGATCCCCTACTCTTCTACTTTCTCATGGTACCAAACTTATTTCAATCCCTTTACGATGCAACCCTTTTAGTATAATTTTTGATGAGACATTATATTCAATGAACGATTATTTTCCATGAAACAATTACATTCGATAAACGATTACTTTTGGGTTATTATCAAAATTTTCCGATTAATGAATATTATTAAGTAATGTAAATAATATAATTAAGCAATAATCGATTATTCCAATAATTATCGTGATCACCGTTATCGATACAAATCGATCATTATCCAAATTCGTAATCGATATTAATCGATTTTCGATTATTTCATCCTGTAGTTAATTTCAAAGAGGTCGATTTTTGTGCTAATTCACGTTGCGCGCTACTCACGTCGCTGCGTGCTTCTAAATACATCTAACAAAGGATCGTGCACAAGCATAATATAATAACCTATATATCATTTAATAGAATATGAAATAGGGAAAATGCTGATATTTGACTCGTTGAATACATTTTGCTGATTATTACCCTTGAAAATTTAAGCTACCTTATGGTGTATCACTCATTTTGAAATCGTTATTATAAATATGGTAATATTCATCATAAAAAGACGCGAAATGTGTATTCTTTAGAGCTACGCGTCGCTGCGACGATTTAAGACGCCTTTTTCCTGAAATCTCCTACTGTGGCAGCAGTCGATTCGCACAAATCCGTGATTAATATTGTAGCAAACTATGGAAAAAAAGTCGACTTGATAACGCACACTCGCACATTCGAGGAGGATTTCAATTAAAAGCCGCCCGGCTTTCGCCGTTATGTGCGCATTATCGACGCCGAGTATTATTATTGAACGCGTTAAACTTTGAACTTTATTCTGTCGTTCTGTTGTCCGGCGGGTGTATGTACACAATTCGTGCACTCTTCCATTTGTAATAATTTATTTGCACTTTCTATTCGGAAAAACACCCTTCAGACTGGTGCAACTAATTAGCTATAATTTATCTCTAGTTAACCACAGCTTATTGGAGCTTAAAAGTTTCTTACATCGTTTGTAGTTGAATGCAAATACTAGAAAAATCGGTACGTTGTATGGATTTGAGTTATATCGTCGCTGCTTTTCGAATCTTCCCGCTGAAACGCCAAAGGCCAATCAACCGCGCCTGATAGCCGAGAATTTCTTCTTATCGCAAATCTGACACGTACGGAGCCGGTCATCGGGAAAAATGTAAAATGTCGCACATAGTCTGTCACATGTCCGGCATGCTGATCTTCAGTTCGCCAGCGATCGTCAAACGCTAACGATCGCCGAAAAAAAGAGTCGCGCGTGCCATTTGCGAAAAACTTAGATCAACGTTATCAATCCGACGCGACGAAGACATGATGCGGGCGCGTGGTGAGGCAATATGATCAATCGAATCTTCTTCTACGCGCATTATTTAATACTCGAAGAGCTTAGCTACTTTTTATTGTGTGTGGTTTAGTTTTTGTGCGTTTTTAAAGATATTTATAACCATCATTCATAAACATAAAGCCTGAAGGACTAGTGGAAAATTTTTGACGAAAACCTAAGATTATAAAGAAAGTTCAGAAGAAAAAATGAAGTTTACGAAGAGACAATGGATGACGTTACTTGTCATTGGTATCGCTGACTTTTGCAATGCAATATGCGTATCGTTACAGGCACCATTTTATCCTCAAGAGGTAAAGTACAATAATAATAATCTTTGAAAATGGTTTTATAATCTCTGGCTATATTTTTTACAATCCATTGCTACTTTTTAAATCTTTTTCTTACTCAATGGTTATGTTTACAATTAGATCTTCAAATTTGTATCAACTTTATCGTTTTAATCGTCTCCATCTTGTTTAGCTCTTGTTCAATCAATTTGTTCAGGCATCAAACCTATTTTTATAACTTTGGCAATTGTTTGAAAACAAACGATGATAACACGTATATAGACATATGTTGGCTCAGAAGCAAACCCTACATTTGCCGACGTCATAAGTTAATGGTCGGCAACCTTATTTAGCTTTGGGCTATATCATTTGATAATAAATGGTTCTCTCGACTTACCGACTACTGTCATAAATCAATGTCACTCATTTAAGATGTGCAAACGATGATTATTAATTGCGGCTAAAGCAATTAATAATCATCTAATCTGAAAAATGTTTATTTTCTATTTAAATTCAGCGCCTGACAACTTTGACCTAAAAATCTTAATTTGTTGATAACTTTTAAATCGAAGCGCGTAATTGGTGTTGTATCCTCCGCACACTCCCGGATTGAGCAATATTCCAAAGCCAAAGTTGTATTTTGGCTTGTATTTTTTTCTGCATTATGCAAATTAAAATATTGATTAAAACACTGACTTTATAAATATCTTGATTATATAGTTGTAGATTATATATTTCTTACTGATATGATTTATAGGCGGAGAAAAAAGGAGCGACTGCAACTGAATATGGTTTAGTTTTTGGTATCTTCGAACTAATCGTCTTCATCGTAAGTCCTTTCTATGGACAACATTTGAATCGGATAGGCCCTAAAGTGCTTTTCAATGGCGGTATCTACACGACGGGAGTATGTGCCATTTTGTTTGGGTACGTCAACGTATAACTGGTTGCCTAATTAGCATTACTACATCTAACTTTTTTATAAGTTTCACTACACTTCTAGACATTTCTCACTATGTTTTCACTGTTTACTAAATATACGCTTACAGTCTCCTTGATAGAGTCGAAGGTCATTATCCTTTCATTACGCTGAGTTTCATAATCCGTATAATTGAAGCCATGGGCAACGCCGCGTTTTTGACGGCGAGTTTCGCCATCATTGCCAAGGAGTTTCCGGATAATGTTGCTACAACTTTTGTACGTATCACCCGCCATTTTGTTTCTCAACAAATTATAAAGATATAGGCATTTTGCACTTGTTATTGTAACTTCTGCAAAGTGTCAGTGTAAACAAACTGTATCAACCAAGTTCTTATCATTGTCAAAATACCAACGTTTATGTGTTTATTTGTGCTTTCAGGCTTCGCTGGAAACGTTCTTTGGCTTGGGATTGATTGTGGGCCCAACTGTAGGAGGATGCCTTTATCAATTAGGTGGTTATACCGTACCTTTCGCTGTTATGGGTACCGCACTATTCTTATCAGCGATTATGACGAATTTTACGCTGCCAAAACATGAGCAGGGTACTGATGTTGAAACCGGATGTAAGTTTATAAATTTAAATTTTATATCATGTATAAAAATGTATGAGTATAAAACCTGAACAGACTGATACTGCTAGTGTCCTACCTTGATGATGCCTAGGTATCAGTGCTTGCTATTCAAAATGTAGTTTGATTTCTGAGACTTCGTTTCTATTTCAGCATCAATTTGGAGAACTCTGAAAATCCCTGGAGTCCTCTTAGCAGCAGCGAGTATTATTGTCACTTCCATGTCCATTGGCTTCCTGCAGGCCACTTTAGAACCTCATCTACGACAGTTTGGCCTGTCCCCAATCGTCCTCGGACTGATGTTTGTTATCAACGGTGGTACTTATGCCCTCTCAGCTCCTCTTTGGGGATGGTTGTGCGATAAACACCTTCCTCCAAAAACAGTAACCATTGTGGGAACACTGCTTGTAGCAATTGGCTTCAGTTTGGTTGGACCAGCGCCATTTATTCCAATTAATACGTAAGCAATTCTATTTTACCAATAGAGAAGGATCAAGCCTATTGTAATTTTGTTTCTTAGATCATTGTCGGTCACGATTACTGGTCTGATTCTCCATGGGCTTGGAATGGGTGCGCAACTAGTTGCATCCTTCACAGATGCCTTACGAACAAGCATGTAAGTTTTCTTAGCCCAAACAAATTTAACAATATTGACCTCAGTAGTACACGGAGAAAACCTGACGTCAGAATTACATGGTAAACTTTATCAAAAATTAAATCAACCTTTATTCCAGTGCGTATGGCTTCCCAAACAACCTGGAGACATTCGGCTTAATCTCAGGCCTATGGACGAGCACATTTGCCTTAGGCGCTTTCATCGGCCCTTCAGTCAGTGGCATCCTCTATGACAGCATCGGTTTTCGGCCATCGTCGATGTTCGTGGTGGGTGTGCATCTGGTGGTCGGTTTCGCCGTCAGTGTATTCATGATGTGCACGCGCCGACAAGGACAATACGTCGAACTGAAGGACGACAAAGTAGGCAATGGGGACGCGCATGCCGGCGAGGGCAAATCAGGCACCATCAGTATTTCGGAGAGCATCAGGAGTATACGCAGCGTCGCTAATGGCATTTCGATCGAGCGTAGCCGTCCGCCGGGTATGAACAGTTTGATTGCGTGCAACAGCTACAAAAGTCAGGCATGGCCGAGGAAGGACGCTAATGGCCTATCGATGGGCCCATACAGTTACAGCTATGGCACCATCGACGGACGTCGGAATGGTGGCGCTACCTACCTTCAAGGCGTTGCCTAATCGTTTCCACTCGCTTTATCTAGCGCGCAATTTGACACTTGCCACTTGGTCCCATGCGACATTTCCTTTTACCAATTGTGTTGTTTGTGTTCTGGTTGAATGTAAATATTGTCTAGAGTGTAATTGCATAAGTTATTTTACGTTTTAGAGATGAAATGACGGATTATTGTGTGTCCGATTGAATAGTAGGTTATAAGAACGCAGCTATTTAGAAGTTTCACGTTAATGATTTACATAGTAATACCATTTCGTTATTAGCAAGTATAACAAGTATAAATAAATATTTCGCTTATATTTTAAATCAAGGGTTCAATGGCATAATCATCATATCCATTTTTCTCTCTTACATTCCAAATTGGGCCAGATCCTCCCGTCAGTATCTTCTGTTCTGGTCTCACCCTCTTTAATCTGGGACACTTTCCAGCTGTTACTATATACGGAATGTCAAAGGACCAACCCAGGGGGGCTGACTCACTACATAACTATTGGTCGTCAGTAGGAGAGCAGAAATGCTGGAAGCGGCAGCGCCATCGGTACTGGACAACGAAAATCTACGACGAATACCGATAACCATTGAAAATTGAGTAGATAGTTGTACTTTTGCCCATGGATCGCCATTTGTGCTTTCACCCCGTTTTTGCTCTCGTGCTTTAAGGTTATGTCAAATTGGGGTGGTAAACAGTTTTTTAGCTTCGCTCATAGCATCGGGGGTAGTAAAGCACATACGTCAATGGCTGTGCCCGTCCGCGCTTGTTGCATTACTGATAAACCTTTCCCACAGTTCTCCCACTTAAATAAACATCCAAAGCATGCGTGATGACATTGAAACACAGATGGCACTGCTATTGACAGCACATACGTCAATACTACCTCTGATGCTGTGAGCGTACCTAAAAAATTGTTTAAAAAGTGATATTATATCACATACTACTCACAATATAAGTATTAACTATTAAATACATGTCCTTACTTTTTATTTCTACTTTAATTCAGCCATGTCCTTTTCCCTTAATTAGTAAGCCGAATCTGTAAAAATGCACCTCAATTTATGCACTTCATTCCATTGCATTCACTCACATATAAAATCTATTCGCATCGTCCCACTCTCGCATTACATTGTACAAAGGAATTGAGCTAGTTCGCAGGCAGTTGCGAATGAAAATCAATGACTCACTCGCTAACAGCGCATGACTCGTAAACTGCAACGAAAGAACTGTCAAAACCTCAGCGGAATGTAAGTGGCCGTTCACCGATCCGCATCGCAGTAACAAGCATGAAGCAAAATAATTACCCAAAGCGATCAACAACACCCACTCAAATCTATTCAAAACGATGCAGTGATTAACAATCTTCACCATACAATTCACCAGCTACCGATTCACCCTTTTGAACGTGAGTAAACACTTACAACAAAACGACGAGACGTCAATACCGAAACGAACATTACATGTTGTTATTAGTGATCATGTTTTGTTTTTAGTCACAAATTCCGTTAGCATGGACTCGAAGTTCGAGCAGCGAGAGCCACTCGTGCTCCTCAACCACGAGCAGCTAGTGAGCCCCAGCAAAATGCAGCAGTCTATCAGCTCGCTCAATTCACCAGTTGATTCCGGCGTTCAGCTGCTGGACAGCGAGAGTGATCAGACATCGGTGATGTCTTCCAGTGGCTGTGAGCTCGACATGGATATCAAACACGGCGAGGACGACGAGCAGGAGGTTGTCGGTGATGCTGAAGCTGCCATGAAGGAATTATGTGCGAACGTTCAAGATAAGTTGAAGACAAAGAGTGATATTGCCAATCAAAATATTGGTAATGTGCTTGATATTAATGCTGGAAATTCATCGTCTGCATCGCCAGCTAAAGGGCAGAGTAATTTAACTGCTCAGAATAATTTGACTGCAACACAAAATTTAATCGAGGCAACTACAAAAGATGATATTATGAATATTTCACTCAATAGCTACGAACTTTTAGACTACACAATGGCCAATCAGATAAGGGCGAATTTCGAAGAGTTAGATCAAATGCACGTCAGTCTTTCGGAGGAGGTTAACGAAACTTTAAGATTACAGTTGCAATCTGTTGATGTAAGTAATGAAAATGAAACTGCTGTGGAGAAACAAGAACCCCCCGCTCCAGAGGCGGTTGTGGAAGACAAACCAGTCGATACCATCGTCGATGAACAAATCGTTTTTCGCCGACAACGCAAAAAGAAGTCACGAAGTGATACACCGAAGAAACGAGTGTCTTTTCATGAAGATATACTCAACAGTACCAAAATCGATGATATTCATATAAATCACGGTTTTATCACGATTGAACCTGAAGGTTCGACCAACTTCTTACTGCGAGGCTTTCGAAAAAAACACGATATTGTTCAGGGACGTTATAGTTGGGCTGCAGAAGGTGATTCTACTTACAATGAGAATAATCCGATGTGTAACCGAGAGGTCCAGTCAGATATTTATGTTCAGCATCGCTTGTCTTCGTTATCATCAAGTTCAAGTGCTAGTTTCTCCTCGTCTATTGACGAGGAACGAATCGATGAAGTTATAGAGAAGCCTGATGGAGAGAAGAAACCTAAAGGAAGCTGTTTGAAGAAAACTAAACACAGGAAAGTGATCGATACTAATATTGTGGAGGAGATTAATGCGAGTCGAACTCGAAAGAAATCTGAAAGTAATTTATTGGATGCGAATATCTTTGGAAGCATTAAGAATATCTTAGCTTTCTCAACGTCTTTGCCTCTAACCGAAAGAGGTGTTCCAGAAGGACAGGAAGATATGATCTACTCCACTTCGGAAGTTTCCTGTGGTATTGATACTTCGGATCTTACAGAACAACAGAAGAAACCAAGCGCACAGATGGAGGCGAAGAATAATCTCAAGTTGACAATTCAACCAATGTATCAGAATAATCTCCCTGAGAATGTTATCCTTTGTGATAGCAACGTTTACGAGCATAAAGGGATTTCGTATAGTTATGAGTATGATAATTTCACGAAGAGTTTCGAGCCGTATAATCAAAAACCAAAGAATTCGTCGATTTACCAAAAGATTTTGAAAGAGTTTAACTTGTTTCGAAAGAAGGCGCATCATGACAGTTTGGAGGAGAGTAAGAATGAGTTTGTAGTTGTTGATGATAATACGACGGCCGAGTGTAAGCAGGAGAGTAAAACGCCGACGAAATCAACTGATGAGCTTAGTAAGTTCGCTCGCAATGTGAGTATGGATTGGTCGGATAATGAATCGATGTCGACCGAGTCAATCGCGACGTCGAGTATGCGACACTTGAACTCACCTCGGAGGCGGGTGAATCGTGCAAATCATTACACCGTCCAGCCAGCGATTAATTCTTTGGGCGAGCCGTCAAAAAACGCGCGCACACCCGGCGTCACCAGCACCGCCGGGTCGTCGTCGAAGCACAGCCTCATCAATCGCTTCCTGCGAAATGTGACCACGCACAAGATGCTGGATATGAAGTTGCAGAGGAGGCTTACGCGGAGTAGACGTCGACTTGCAATACCAATCAGTGCTAAGCATTTAGAGCGCGTTGTTAAGGAGAATCGTAAGCTGAATCGCAGCATCGAGGAAGAGATCCTACAAGCAAAACGCGCTCATAATACTTCTAACTCCTGTACATATACGTCTATCTCCGTAAATGTAACCCCAGAGCGAATTAAATCGAGATCAATGTTGAAGGACGCGAATGTGGTTGGGGTTTTTCCGTTGTCTAGCGCCTACACAACGGCTGGTACGCATAAATCTTTACTCCTTGTCATCACAGACTCGACGCTTTTCATTTATGAGAGGAATGTTGATGGCCATGCTGTGTTAGTCCTGCCGTATACGCAGTTGAATACGATTATTATCGGTCCGAGTGAGCAGACTATTCACATTTCAACTACAAATAATGATAAGCAGTGTATGCTAATTACTGGATGTGGGGCGATCACGAATAAAATAATGATTCAGCTGGAAATGGTGATGAGGGGAGGTAAGAATGCTTTGCCGGCGATTAAGCAGCTTACGATGTTGGAGATGCGCAATTTGAAGAAAATAATTTCTAAACAAACGCCTGTAAGCAAAGTAAGTATCCGAATGTTTTATTTTATCCAGAATTAATTGATAATTTTAACAGGATGATGAGTATTTCTATTATACTATTCTAAATGCCCAAGAACATCAAACTGAAAATGTTGACGCCTTTTTTGGCCCGAACAAGGAAGGTCCTTTGATGTTTAAGCTGTCGGATACGGAATCACGTTGGGAAACTGCGTATTTTATTCTTAAGTAAGTATTTGACAATTGAAATAGAACTTTTCTGAAAGCTATAAACTCCGATGGAGATTTTACTAAAGATATTCCAAAGTGCTTAAACTTACTTTTGGTGGAAATAAGTCGAGGGAGCTCTAATTCCTTTAATATTTCTCTTCTACAGGGCTGGCATTTTATATATGTTATCATCTCCATCCAACCCGGAACCAATGCGAGTCTACCCTTTATTGAACGGTTCCTGCCAAGGTGCAAAACGTGTTCATAATTGTGCACGTCCTCACACGTTCCAGTTGAATCTCTCCGGAAGTATTCTCTATTTAGCTGCTCCAGACGAATATGTGGCCAGCGATTGGCTGCAAGCATTAATCCATGCTGCAACTGGGGTAAGAACTACTCGTTATGAACATTGTTAACGATATTTATTGATTTCATTCCATTTAGGTCTACAATAGTCGCGACCATTCTGTTGCACCCGCCACCTCGTTGCTGATGACCAGCGAACAAATACTATTGGTGCGCGAAGCCTTCATCTGCAATATTCTTAGTAATGAACATGAGCATAGTCCGATTAAGGGACCGCAGGTTATTTCGTATGCTGCTATTAGTGATCTTACTTCTTTCAAACTTCCTTCGGCTGAACAAAGTTGGTGCATATTGGTATGTCATATAATTAAGTAATTTAATATAACTAATTATAAAATAATATCATTTGAAGAAGAAAACAACTTAATTTAATCTTACTAACATTTCTATAATTTTAGGAATTTGCATGCAGAGAAGTTCGTGAATCCAGTGGCGATTGGATATTATATTTTCCAACCAATTCTGAGCTCGAATGTTTCATCTCAACGTTGGAAATGTTATGGATATACAATAATGAGGTATTTAATGTTTTATGTATATTTTTTAAGAAATTGAATGAAACCTGACATTTTTTTTAATTTGAGTGAAAATTTTGCAAATTAACTTTTTCGTTAGAAAATCTGTAATGTCTTGTTTCCTTCAAACAATGTTAGCAACCTGACACCCTTTTGTGAATTCGTGAATTTACTGTCATTATTATGATAGCAATCAATTTTACCAAACCTTTGACTCTATTTTGCCAATGTTTCCATCGACTGCGAAAGTTACTAGCAGTCCAACATGTCCATAGAGATTGAG
>WSZQ02015539.1:5691-30362 GCA_019419845.2 Weissflogia rhopalogaster | reverse complement strand
ACTTCCTATTCTCAAAACACATGCAATACGAACTAATTATGAAATTTAAAATATCGATATATCGGTAGCACGATTATTTAAAAATAAATCAGTCAATTACACTAAATTAGTCCACCAGCTCAAGAAGTAACTATTCTAGAAACCAAATATTTGATCAAACTTCACTTCTCTGCATGTAGCCAATCATCTTGCACCCATTTCACCCCAATAATAATCATTCTAATTACATACTTTATTTACAAGAAATATTTCGTGACACAAGAATGTTCCAAAGAGTGATATTACAGTTGTGTGTTCCGTATGCCATTTAAATATATATCTACACTTTATTCATAATCATCACATTGTCCTGAATCTACATATTATATAAAAATGCGCGCCCTGCATTTGTAAAAATAGAAATGCGCGCACAGCGAAAAATCTACAATTGTACATCGTAAATCTTCATATCCATTTATTCAGTAACTACGCTAAAAAATCGTTATGGGTGTTTTTTGATAAGAAAAACAATAGGAGAATAATTACATGGGTCTCCTCAACAATCAATAACAGCATGCAAACGCTTTTTACGAATAGGCTTTGGCTTCTTTTCATGGTGTGTAATGTGATCTCAGGTGCACTCGCAGCGAGCGTGCGACAGTTAGTTGCTTGCAACTTGATCGAATACACGCAGTATACAAATATGTGGTCATAAAATCGATTATTGTTACAAATTGATCTTGACTAACAATAAGAATTTTCTAAATAGCTGCCGACATCATTTTTCCAGTTTGGGGGATGCGCTTGTAGAGTGGGCAAAACTAGAAAAACAAGTAAAATAAACCGTGAATGCACACGACATAATTGAAGAAAATGAAACATAGAAAGCATCCGTACAGTCAGTTGCAACAGATCTGGCATGTGTGTGTCCCGCTCAGGAATATTGCACTATTCAACTATTTGCGAAACGAAAATTAAAAAAAAATCATAACAATTTACAATGGAAGTCAGCAAACAATCCAAAATGTGAATACCAACTCTGCTATTTAGTAACAATGTGATAATTCCTTGCATTGTGATGACCGTTAACGCGTTTTGTAATCGTTGACTTCCATGCAACTTAATAACATAATTGTCCTCTGTTTTCCCTATTTCATGACACTACCATTAAACAATAAACAATTCGTGTTAACACGTAATTAACACTTAGATTTTAGCACTCCGAAAACCGTCCATGATTACAACTGTACAAAATCACTAAGCTGGCATTGGTGCTACAAATATTTCTGCAAGCGGAAACACTGTCCAGCGGCACAAGCAGTAATAAACAATCCGTACACACTTCTTTCTATAAAAATGTCTTTAAGTAATTATAGGCCCAAAATCTACCACACGATCGAAACGATTTTGTTTTTAGGTTCTTAGGTTTACATATGTCCATTCATAGTTCGTTCTTTAGTTGATTTGTCCATTTGTTTGTAATAAAATAAATATATAGGATCTTTTAACGTTTAGAATCAATATTATTTACACGTTTATTAGGTTCAAAATCAGGTACGGTCCAATCGGAGCGACGCCCCGAGGTGCTGTTGGGATGGGGGCTTTACTCCTGTCCGAAGCCGTCCGTCTCCTCGATAGCGTAGTTTAGCTTCTCGACGAGCTGGTCGTAGCTCTTGTACGGCGGCAGGTCGAGTCGGTTGAAGCACGTATGCGAACGTGGCAGCCAAATGTCCTTGCCGACCTTCTCGATGCAGAAGCGCTGCGGGCCGTTGGAGCCCATCAGCTCGCCGAAGCCGCCGACGGGCACGCGGCACGTGCCTGTGACGAACTGCAGCAGTCGCGTACGCTTCTCGTTATCAGCTTGTCGGACAAACTGCAAGCATACACATATCGATTAATAGAAATAGTTACCAAAATAGCTTGTGTTCGATAACAACAGAACAAGCCACACATTATACACAGTTTACATATATACATACATACACTTTGCACCCACGCACATTTTACACAGACACCCCCCCCACACATACACATCCACGCGTACAATTTAAACTTTATATAACACATACACATATACGCAATATTTACCTGCCAAAACCATACAACTTGCTTGCTATTCCTTGTATAATGCCTATAGATAGTATGCCTCTGCCAATCCTCCACATCAATCTCCTGCATACCGCAAAGCAACAACTCCAACTCGCGTTCATCAAAGTATTTCAACCACTCCAGCGGCACTACTTCATTGAATCCATCTAAAAATGCTTTGGTCTGTTGGTCAATGCCGCGATTCATTCGCCACTCCGTCATCAAACCAATATATTCCTCCTTGTTCTCTTCCGTAACACGTTCCTTATCTCCATCTGTAAATTCAAACAAATTAGATTTTCAAATTCACCATAAAAAACTTTAAAATGTTATTGACACGTAGTATAAATAAGATAACTATTTGTAAAAAACATCGAACTTACTCTTCTTCAATTCATGGTGGACAACTTGTCCTAACACCTCAAAATCGACGCTGAAAAACAACTCGAGTTCGTCGACATTATTGTCCTTGATCCATACCAACGAGTTGTAGAACTCCGGATCAATGCTCTCAATATCCTTCATCAACAGCTTCTTATGCAGCATTCGCTTGTAGAATGGCATTGTAAATCCGGAATAGATAAAACGCCCATGATACAGTGCCATCGCGATAAAGCGGCCGATAAACTTGAAGTACAGCAAATGATCTGGGTTGACGTACGAAGCCGGATTAATCTGTAGGCTGTAGTTGTTTTTGTTGGCGTACTCGAACAGACAGTACATGGGGTTGAGCACCTCGTGCGACAGCAGGAAGAACCATTCGCGCGATACGCCGCCATAATCCAAGCCCTCTTCACCTTTGAAGATGATGTACAAACGTCGTCGCAATTCGTAAGCGGGCAAACGCATTATCGTATGATATGAGTCCTCAAATAGCGTTTGTCGCGTAACTGTGATCTTTATATGACTCGGTAGTGCATTACTTTGACATAGGTACCGAAACTGTCCAATCTTCCATCTGAACGAACGCTCGTAACTCCTAGGAACGCCGTAAACACCCTTAGGACCCTTCGATGCACCCGGCCGTGGGTCATCAAACGTCGTCGTCTTCGTATTATGATCCACAAAGTACGGCTTGTTATCTTCGGTGAAACGTATCTCCCAACCTGGAGGCAGTGGCACCTCGTCCATCTCGCTGCCGCTCACCTCGAGCCCTTGCGTACGCGGATCCTCCCACTGCGTGGTGCGATTTTTGTGGTTAACAAAGTACACGCGCCCCTCAGGCTGCACACGCTTTTCCCACCCAGACGGCAGTGGACCCAACTGGTCGTCATCGTCGACAGGCGCGCTCGTCCCCGCCATCGTTGGCGGCTGCTGTTGCTGAGGATTGATGAGGAAGCGCTGATTACCCTGCTGCACAATGTGCTGCCGTTGGCCCTGCCACTGACGGTAGTGCTGCAGGCGTTCGGTGTTTGGCCGCTGCCAAGTGGTCGTCCGCGTGTTGTGGTCAACGTAGTAAATTCGACCGCGGCTATCCCGACGCATCTCCCAGCCGTTGGGCAGCGCCTGTGGTCGCTCCCACGATGTCGACCGCGTGTTGTGATCCACATAGTAGCGCCGGCCGTACGTATCCGAGCGCATCTCCCATCCCGCTGGTAGTGGTTCCTCCACTCCATTTGCGGTAGCACCCGCCTGTGTTAGGTCCGTCTGTGATGAGGTGTTGCCGTTTGTCAATGCCGCCACTGACGGCTGACCTAGTGGCGGTCCAGCTATAACGTATATGAAATTTGACATTGCTTATGAGTGATTACATGATGGGGCAAGATTTTGATGTTTCCAAATTAATAAATGAGTCGGAATAAAAGGTTGGACAGTTTACTGAAAACCATATAATCACAAATCTTATCAAATAAGATCATACATTAATAATACGTATGCAAAAAGTTATTATAAAATTCATAAACTAAATTTTAATGTAAATTGGAATCTTACGTTCAAAATTACGATGAAATAATAATTTTAATATCTATATCGTATTATTGCACTGTTTGTATTACACATTCATGACGCATAAAACTATACTTGTTCAAATGTTATGAATTATTGTGGTAGAAATATTTTGTTATGACGTTGTTATAACATCATAAAATCCTCACACTTAGTAATATATAATGACGTACTTCTTATCGACAAAGTAGATTTTTAAAGTGTTTTTGATCAAAATTTAACATTGAAACTGGTTTTGCAAGTGAGCACCATTTTCCTTTTTTATTTCAAAAGCAAATCATTGGCAAACTACTGAGTGTGCAATTGTTCATGTGGGTGCACGTATGAATTTTTATATGCGCGTATTTAAATTGGTATATGTATATGTTTGTGAATTTACATTCACACAGTAGATTTACCTCGACAAACAAGAACACTTCAATGCAAGATTTGAATCAATCGAGGTACACGCATTTAAAAGCAACAAATTTGCAAATGAAATAAACGAAACCGGAGTACATACAATTGTGATGCCTTCTGGCTTCCGAAAGTGTATTCAAACAAATCGTTTAAGAACTATGAAACGATAAATTTCAAAAGTACTTACGTATAGGTATCGGCATAGAGATAGTACTATTCGGTAAGCTGGCACTACGCTCAATCGACTGTCGTGGAGTCGCACCCGTCGCCATGGGCGCCGCATTCTCGGCACCCTGTGCGCGCACCTTCGACCGCATGCCATTGAAGACGTTGCGACTCGCCATCGACGCCTCGCTGTTCGCCTGCATCAGCGGCCGCCCGCCCGCCGGCAACGGCCCCCGATTGATCTCCACGCACAGCCCGCTCAGCAAGCAAATCAGATCGCCGCACTTCTTCTGATCATTGATCAGATCGATGCTCAGTTCTAGATTCTCGATCTTGCCGTTATAGAACATGAGCAGCTCGTGGAGCTGCACCTTCTTCTCGCCCATCGTAGTATCCTTGCGGAAGTTGTTGTGATCGATGACGCTGAAGTGCAGCGTCGAATGCTTCGTCACCAGCACGGTGAACTTCTCGTTCCATTTCGGCTGCAGCGTGTTCTTCACGGTGTCGGTGCGCAGCGGATTGTTCCCGTCAACGATCAACTCCACGTAGGGGCTCGGCTTGAAGATGTTTGCCACGTTGTGCTTCAAATGAGCGCACTCAACTGTAATGACCAGAGAAAATAACATGTATTAACCTTCCATTTTCTGTCACAACAAATACATGTTCTTGGAAGCTAGAGGGAGGGTGTGTAAATGCGTGGGTACGAGAGGGTGCAAAAGCATGTATAAAATGTGCGTGTGTGTGTACAAAAATGTATTTGGATACAATTTAAAAAACATTGCACGAATTAGTGATAATAAATTAAACACTTTCAATAAATAGTAGAAAAAACAAGTTGTGCTATATAACAACCAATGCAATTCCTTCATTTTAAAAACTTCTTCATTGATACAAAGCAATGTTGGCAATACATGCAAATAAAACAAAAAAGAAATGAAACCTCTACAAAAGCGTCGGAAAAAGTTTCGCGTTTTACTGTTGTTGAAAGCGGCGTTCCGCATTGTAGCCCGCGTTTGTTCTACAGAGTTGTGTAAATTTCAATTGTTCACCTGCGTTTTTTCAACGCTCGCCTCTACCTTGAGACTCCACATAACATCCATGTTTACTCACAAATAACATTCCAAAGCGTTATTTCGGAAAATCCATGACCTTCATCAATAACCATATTATCAAATACAAAATTATCATGTCGGCAACAATATATCGTTCAACTAGAACGCTTAATATCCGCTAAATATCGCAAGTAATTGGAAGTTTACGAGTGGGAGCCCAACATTTGTTCGTAATTTATCATTTTCTGTCGTCGCGCCACATTAAAGAACCGAACAAAATAAAAATAAGTACGCCGGATCGATTACGCTCGACTATTAAATAATACATCCAAGATCACAACCACTAACAAAAACGAAGACAGTACTTCACAGAAGTATTGTTACCGTCTGCGGTTGGTTCCAGTTGACGAATTGTGAAAGTTCATTACAATTACGATTATGAGGCAGACGTGTATAAAAATAAACAACGAAAGTAAAAAGTGAGGTACTCTCTACAAACTGCTGTCCATTACTTTATTCAATGAGTATTGTCCTATTTACACAAATGTAATTTAAGTGTTCTCGTAATTAATTGAATGTTTTCAAAGAGAAATAAATGTTAGCGGTGTAATTAATAAATTACTCTAAATATTAATAAGAAGTAAACATCAATTTTCCATGTGGGTCCCCCCCCTATACCTAGAATTACCCAACAAAGAGCACAAAATGCCGAGAATATGTACTTATGGAGTATATGGCTTTTAAAAAGTGCAATTCATAAAAAAGGAATAAATTCTTTAAATGAGTACAGTTGGGCACCTTAAAATTTGTACTTTTTCATGCTGCTACTATATGAAAAAGTATACCAGTTATTTTATTTCTTGCCTTGTACAGATATGCCATTTTTTCATAAGGTAGGTCGCGAAAGATTTTACAAACTCGTGCACTTTCGTATGCTTCATCGACTCTTATCGATATCAATACTTATGACATTATAAATCCACCTACTGACAATAGAATAGTAAAATAAAGTAACTCATATCACTTTGACATGACCATTGAAATGAACGTACACGATAAACAAATTCCAATATTAGAAAAAAGTATGTTTTTTTTAATATATGTTGAACATCTCGGGCACTTATTAAACATTCTATACGTGACCATGAACCAAAATGTGTTGAAAAAATCGTACACGAATTTTGTCAGTTTATTGAAAACGTATTGAGCTATTCTGAGTTGGAAAATTTACAATGTCAGAGTAAACATAAACACCATAACTGCAATTTCATATTTGTAATATAAAATAAACTAATGTCATTTGAAAAAAATCAAGTTTGAAAACTATTTAAAAAATAACAAACATTTTAAAACTTGGTAAAGTATAAAACTACCAACTGCCAATAACATAATAAAGTAACTTACGCGTGACATTGAGCTGGTGAAGATCTTGCTCACGCGACGCTTCCTCCAAACAGGTGGCCATTATGTACGCAAGTTATTATTTTCGTTGGAAACAATCATTGAAAATCTACAAAACAAAAACCCATCATTAACCCACAAACACAAACAAAAAAAAAAACACACGACCTGCAAAAATAGACATTTCCCACATAAATCATCGTCAATCAACCGCCATATGTATATGACGATAAACTTAAAAATGTTTAGAATAGAAGTACATTCATTGTAAATAGAAGTAAATGCTTGGAATGTGAACTGTGAAACCATTTGCTGCATTATCTAGTCAATGTCTAAACAAACACGAATGGAATAATGAACAAGCAATGCACATATGAATACGCCTGTAATTGCAAAAAATGCCAGCACGAACGTATAGAATGGGCTTACCATTATTTTGTAACAAGAACAAGAATTCAACAAGATAATTTGAATAATAAGATGCTGTGATTAAGTGTATGGATAAATATTACAATTTTAATCAGAGTTTAAATAGAGATAAATGATTGCAAATTTGCTGGCTATGGTCAATGACATGAAAATTCTATTGTAATAATGAAACTTGTAATGAAATAACGAATATTTATGAAATATGAATATTTTGCGATTAAATACTGCTAATAACTGCTGGCAGAAGCGCGACGGCGATGTCAGCCGATAAACTGATAAAACAGTCACGCAGAAGCCATCATTTCTACGAGTTTGATTACAACTGACTACGGATGCGAAGGTCTCGCATGCACGTGTACGAGCGTCGTCGCGTTTAATAACTGATAACGGCGAGAAAAGCGCAGGTTTTTCCACCTGAGGTCACCCGTGCATTGTGCACCTTCGTTGCCAATATTTACGACCAGAAAACTTTACCCCGATCCTTTTTTCTTGACAGCAATAACTTCAAGTTACTAGATGAAAAGTCCACGAAAAGCTCGTTGTCCAAAAAAAGTAAAATATAATCGTCCTTAGTCACTGATTGTCACTGTCAAAACGAACGTCTCCATACAAACACATCATTATAATTCATTTAAAACACACAATCAGCACTCGCGTTTATCAAACAAGTGATTAATCATACAACAAAGCGAACTAGGCATATCGTCACATTATTGTGATAATGTATAAAGTTGACTGCTTCCTGCGAAATGATGTATCTTTCTTTTTGTAGAGAATCTGGTCGAATTACATAGAACTCACGCACACTTCGTAGTTTAGGCAATGTTTACAAGATTATGCATTAAGACTGTTGTTGCCGTTGCTGTTAGCGAGCTTATTGCGACAATCAACAAATAAATACATACATTGTTAACCTGTCGTGACGTCATTCGCGAATCTTCACGGGTGCACAGTAGACACGATGGTATTACCTGCGTCGAAGTGGTCGCATCCACGGCGGCTGTCTGCGCACGGGCGGTTCGTTGTTGCCGTCACAGTGCTCTCCGCCGAATTGTTCATTATTTGTTATTTGACGATGTGCCCAGCGCTTGCACTTCACGTAAAACGCACTCGCCTGACAACAACCATCAACTCGACCATTGTGACATTTTTGTTGCAGCAATCGGCCGTGCTCTTCGTAATGTTTCGGGTGCAGAGGGCGCTGAACTCGAATTACGAGCGACTTGTGCGAACAGTTGGCAACCCAATATACGCAAAATGTTATCACATTTGTACAAAAATTACGGTACTTTAAGCAACCACACAAACATTCATATAAATACATAACTTGTTTTCACATAAACCTGACAAAAATTTCATGCCTCGCATTAATAAACAATTACCTGAGATATTTTTAATCGAATATACGTTGTTTTTTTTACCATACCGTATTATTTCCGAAATTTACTTACTAACTCGTTTCCCTTAGTCTTGTAAATTTTACAGTCACACATAATATAAACAATATAATAAAACGTACTGAATAAACACTATAAAATATTCTAATTGTAATAAGTTAAGATGTATGGTTGGTTGCCTAAAATCCAACAAAATTCAAAGTATAACGTTATCACTTCTTCATAATCAAATGTTTGTCTAGCTTACAACACGTGTTTATATTTCATTCCAACTTAAATTAATTATTGACGCAAAAGTTATGGCGAGTAAAAAATCAAAGAAATCATTAATTTTGGGAGAAGATACTAATACTCAATCAGAAGACGAACTTTCACAAGATGAAGAAGCTTCTCAAGACGAAGTTGTTAAAGAAAAGGACGGCGAAACCGACAATGACGACGAAGCTGAAAACGAAGCATCTCCCGAGAATGAAAATCCATCAGCATCATCTTCTTCCAAAATGAAAATTCAGAAGAAGAAAGGACAGTGCTGTGTTGTGATACACAACGGTGACCAAATTACGCAAATACAAGCAAGTGGCACCGTCTTAAGAGAAATCAAACGATTGCAGTGCTCTACGAAATTGATATTTCCACGTGCGGCTTTTGCCCGTGTTATCAAAGAGATCACACAGCAGTACGGTGATTATAAGTACCACTCCTTGGCCTTAGAAGCTATACAGGAAGCAGCAGAGCTGTTCCTTGTTGGATATTTATCGGACAGCTATCAATTGACGCGTCACCGCAAGAAAGAAACGCTGAGCGTGGAAGATACCCAAATGTTGACTAATTTACTAATTGATTTAGTTCCTGGATTGCGCCCACTTTGAGTTTATGTGTTTTTATTGGATTATATTGGCTTTATAACGCTTTTAAAGTTGCTAGATGTATTTCAAATTATTGACTTAAATAATATACTTATAAGTTTGCTGAATTCTACTTGTGTTCTTCTTTGTTGTACATCTTTGGAACAAAATGACCACGGTTCTTGCGACTTCGCCTCGCTTTTTCGAGGTCTACATCTGGATATTGTTCCTGTACGGCTTCCATATCCATGTTTGGAAATCGTTTCATGAGACCAATTACATGATTTAAGTTTCTCCTGTTTAAAAAAAGTTATAAAGATAATACATCTGATTGCCTTAATGTTCTTAATTAATATGTGATGAGCTTACGTTTTTGCTTGTCGACTCTTCTTAGCTTCTTGTTCTCTGTAACGAACCAAAAACTGCTTAACATCAGGATCATCCGGATTATAATGATGAACGTCCAACCACTCCTTATTCTGTTCTTTAGGAATCAAATGCTCTTCCTCTGTATGCGGCACATCCAATCCAAAGGCATTCTTCATAGGTTTAGTCTCTCGTACACCAGATTTTCCAGTTTCTAACATGTGATACGCAACATTCCTCTCTTTCACCACAGTCTCTAGATTCGCCATGGAATCCTCGATCCGATCCAACCTTTCAGGACTTGGAAATAGTCGCGTTTCCCTCTTCGATTCCTCCTCCATAGTCAACAGCATATTCTTTTCTTTGAGCAAAACGTACCATAGTTTGTGTAAGTCGGTATTGGACTTAAGTCTCAATTCCTCCAGGTTCCAACTACGTCCGGACTTCACTTCAGTAGCACCCCAGTTTTTTTCATCGTCGAAAAATTCTTTTAAACCAGAGAGACATGACGATTTATGGATAGTTCGATTGCTACAACTGAGTTTAAATTTAGGTTTTCAGGTTTTTAAGTTTCCGGCTTGAATATTGTGGAATTTACTCACATGGTTGTAGGCACAAAGTTACGGCTATGAAAAGCGAGAAACGTAGCTAAAGCTCGGGTGGGTATTATTTTAATTGCGTTCATTTTAAGTGAGGGGAATTATTAAAAATATCAAAGATGTGTTTAAATGCACCGAAGATAGCCTCACTTTTACGTGCGGTACGATTAGATCATATATAAGCTTTTGACAATGATTTTAAAATGTTATTAACATGCAGTTAAAAATTATTAAATATTTTAATTTTTTAACAATTTAAATACGACTTTAACTAATTTAAACTTAATTTTTTTGAAAATTACGTCGATTTCAAAGAAGTGATAATTAAATTGATGTATATAATTACTTATCATAATCTAACCTTAAAATTATAAATCGATTCAAACCAAATGCAGAAGTGATTTCTTCCACATAAGTCGGCATTGTTCAAGGTGTCCATCATGATTCTACGAATTCTCGTCTATTTAATATTATTTACACTTCAAATCTACAGTTCACAAGACGTATCACCTTTTCAGGGTGCAGTTCATGAAGTAGACGATTGTAATACATTGCGAATGGGCCAATATTTATGCCCAGATCCAAGATTTCCACATCAAATCGATCCTAAAACCCAGCAACTAAGAAACTGTAAGAAGAATAACAGGGCACCAATGCAGTGCGTCGCAGTGGAAGGAATAATATGCAGGGAGACAAAGAATTCTACGTTCTACAAGGAAATGCCTTGCAAATGGACAAATGGTTATTCGTTCGAGACAACTATGTTGCTCTCCGTCTTCCTGGGAATGTTTGGAGCTGATCGCTTCTATCTTGGCTATCCAGCAATAGGATTGGCAAAGTTCTGTACCTTGGGCTTCATGTTTATCGGTCAGCTTGTGGACATTATTTTAATAGCTACCCACTATGTGGGTCCCGCTGATGGTTCTCATTATGTTATGCCCCATTATGGGCCTTCTGTTGATGTGATAAGGAGTGATAACACTACGTTTAGATTAAGACAAGATGATTGGTAATTTTGTATTAGAAATAGTAATAAAATTTTATATAATTTACTTTTTCACGCTTGATTGATTCAAAATACTGTCACCATACACTTAGGACCTTTTAGCATTATTTTGGGAAACTGTAGAGACATTGAAGAAATGTCACTAATCTAAATGTAGGAATGATCTCTTCAAAGCAGAAACTTTGTTTTATTTCACATTGAAATATTTTTTCTAGTCTCATATGTCTTCGTTTGAAAATATACTTCAAGGTGTTTGAAAACTTCGAAAATTTCAATTAAAGCAATATAGCGTCCGAATTATAAGGATGATAGAATAGGCAATGATGTTATTCAATACAGGCACTCTTCTTCTATCAGTACAATTTGAACAAATGAAATTATCTCAATTCGTTAAGTCGAAAAAGGAGTTTTTTCAACAAAAATTTAAAAAAAGTTTGTACTTTGAAGGACCCTAGCGGCCTAACTATAAGTTTTTTTATGCACTAAAGATAACTTACGTCGATTTCACATGTGCATAATATGCAATAATTTAAGACAATAAAGAGTGTACATATTAAATTAAAAAAAAAGATGTATTAAAATATTTTTGTTACAAAAATTTTAAAAGCAGGTTTAAAAGGAGCAAAGCATCATACAATCATGTTACTCTTAGAAAGATTGTAATTTATATTCCATACATTATATTTTTATCGTTAATGAATAAATATATCAATATACAATATTCATATTCTTAATAGTAATTTGCATTCAAAGTAACACTGAATTTTACAAAAATATCAAGTGTGTACAAAATCGAACTCAAAATAATCTTCAAAGTCTAATTTTAAAACTAACATGAACTCAATAACTCACTTTCTGCGAAATATAAAGCGTACTATAGGTCTGGAGATTTCAAAGTTCTTTCTAAACCTAGTGTATAAATTTAAGGCTTGTGGCTTTGCAACTTTGCAACAACGCGATTGAAAGCAGCAAATGTTATGAAGACAACAAGCAACTGAAATTTACAAGTAAAACTACTCCGGAGATGGAAAAGGGGCATTCTCTTCATAAATCATCATCAGTGAGCTATATGAGCGTCGCTTCTTTCTTGGATGCTGAAAATTGATCGAATTAATTTTACGATATTGAATGGCTGAAGAAAAGTCTTACTTTTGACGTACGTGCCTGATTATCTTCGCCACTGCTACTTGAAGATGTGATGCCTTCTTCGAGTGTTAGCTTCTTTGATAGTCCATCCAATTCCATCTCAATATACAACTGATTAAGTTGATCATTGACTAACATTGGCTGGAAATATTTTCGAAGTTAAATTATATCAGCTTCTTTTATGATACGTTCGATTGGTTACGTTTTAGAGATTAAACAAATTAGAAAGTTAATAGGTAGAAAGGACAAGCTAGTTTAGAGTATAATAACTTATTTACTTGAGAAATATCTTTAAGAGAGTCCAGGTCAGATTGCAAAATGTCTTCAAGGCACTTCAAGGACATCTGGTATCGATAAATGAGCTCTGGAGTGTCAGCGACAGCTTCCATCCACGGCGGGTCCCGTTTGCGTATGGGACAACTTTGGTCCTTTGTCCAACTGTTCTGCTCATAGGACGATTTATCAATTAAGACTAGGAAATAAACGACCAAATTGAAAATATTACATCATCACTTTTGTTAGTTTGATTCTCCGTGTTATTACAATCATCATTGGAGCCCGATCCGGTGTCAGTCTTCAAAACCGAAGAATAGAAACTGGAATAACTAGACTCTTCATCACCAGCCGGTGTATCGCGATATTGATTCAATTGTCCCTTCAAGTCACTAGTCTCAGCCGTCTGTAAATGAATAGAAATAATCGTTTATATAAACCATTCAACTATCTTAATTATCCTTCCAATGATCAGTGAATGAAGCAATGCATTCTATTGAATTAAGACTTGAATTTAATATTTTGCAATTTTGTAATAAAAGTTGGAATTTTGGTAATTTTTGTAAATAACTTACCCCATGCGGACCACGTTCTGTTTAACAAAACAAAGCGAATTAAATTTTCACTTCTAAAATTACGTTTATGTCTAATGTAATGTAACACAGGTCATAGGTATAATTTTGGGACACAATTTTGGTCCGTCTTATGACTTCAGTCAAAGATGTTTAGTGTTTGGAAGGGTGGATACATTTATAAATGATCATGGTAACAAAGATCGCAATGATGGTGAGCGTGGCAACAAGAAAACGTGTGTGGTATAACCTTGCAGTTAAAATAAAAATTGTCCAGTTCGGCTTCGCCGTCGGGCGGACTGACCAACGGCGAGTCGGGCGAGCAAACCGATTGTAGGGCTACATCTTTTCGCGAGCATTCCGACATTGCCTAGAAAAGTCGCATTCGAGATCAGCAATCACAAAGCGTTTGCAAGGAAACGAAAATCATAGTCGCGTGATATCCACAACTGGACTTACCTTATTTGCGACGCTTGCCGACGCGATGGAGCCCATTGCACTTCCGGGTTCCGCTTTCACGCTGGTGGCTTGGGACGCAGGTCTTTGAAACATCGGTGTTGATTGGGCGCTTAGGGTGCTGGGTTTATGGCATTCCTGATTGGCACCATTCGCCGCAGATGAGGTGGAGGCTGGTAGGAGTGGTTCCGGAGCTACCATTTGTTGTGATAACGGTACCGGTAGCATTGATAGTGGCGAGCAGAATATAGGAGGCGCGGGGAACATTGGGTTGTAGTTGTACATCATTGGGGACATATATTGTACTATGTCAAGAGAGAGGGAGAGATAAGAAGATGTTATTACACAATTGGGGTGGAAATGTGTTTTTAAATTCCTCAACCAACGGCACATAAAGGGTTTTAATAAGACTATATGATATCGAAAAGTTCTGAATACTCTTCCTAATACCCTCATACTTCTAAATGCCTCCTTACCTTGAAAATTAGAATTAAGAGCATTATCCGGATTAAACGTACGTTGCGTAGTGGGAATGTAATAAATCGGTAAAATACCAGTTGTGTAACCATTTGAGGTGTGAGGCGTTGAAGTAATGCCACAAGAAGGCGTGTTGTTCATTGGTGTCATTGTGACGGAGAATGGTGGCCAGAGATTAACATCGTTCATCTGTAGAAGCAAACAACACATAAGCCTCCCAATTCGCAATGGGCGCACATGAAACTCGTTGCATTTGCTTACCGGTTGGTTGTTAACTGCGTTAGTAGTAGGCGTATGAATAATATGACTCTTATTCGCATTAAGTGAGTTTCCATGTGGCGTGTTCGCATGCTCAGTTGTCGGTTCCTGGCCAATAAGGTGCTTATACTTGGAGACTTTATGGCTATCTCCTTCCCATGATTGGGAGCCACTTCGTTTGACCCCGTGTCCGCCCGCGTTCGACACATCCGACTTTTCGGCCTTCTCAATCGCCGACTTTTCATTCTTGTGCATTTTCTTGTTTTCCCGATCGGCTTTAATACTGGTGCGATGATCTCGATGCTTCTTGACCATCATCTTCTCCATGTCTTCATTGTGTCTATCCGAAAACATGCATTTCTTAGGAAAGGGCTTATTTGCGGTTGGACTATTATAAATTCAAATACGAAATGCATGACTTACTTAAATAATAAGGCTTCTGTCAAGTGTGGAGGTTTGTAGGAATCGTTTGAGGTGTGAGTCGCACTCGTGGTACCGGTCTCCATGTTTACGTTGCTTCCAGAACTTAAATTTCCAGCACTACCGCTTCCGGACGCTCCACTGTTCTGTACTGGAGATAAACACTTCCTACAAACAATATTACACATATAGCTAGATGTTGAGGGACTCCTTATTAAGAGTATTACTGATTGTTGGCGCATTCTTGGGTTGCTGACTTAGCTTCCGGATCAGTGTCTGTGGTACTTTGAAGAGGACCATGGCGTTCACCACTTCCATCGGAGACAGTTGTCTTTGGTTTACTCTGAAAGAATCTCTGAATATTTTCGTTATAATTCAACTGATTATAACTAGGAGGTGTCTCCGAAGATGATTTACTGTCATAATAGTCATGATGTGGAGAAATTTCGCCTAGCATGACCGAATCACGATCCTAAACAGAGAAAAGTAGATTAGCTTGAAAACTGGTCTTGAACGGAGACTTACTGATATAGTAGCATCTTGTGGTAAGTCAATTTGTAAGTTTGATCTGTCCACTTCTCCCATCATATTCTCCATAAACGTAGCCAAATCTTTACAACGTTTGGAAACTTCATGTTTTACATTTTCTGTGGGTCTTGCCAGTTCCTAATAACAATAATAGCACCATCAAACAGTAAATGTTTAAAATGAACGCGCATACCGTGTTAAGAAGAACTAAAATCTCGTTTTGAATAATCTTGCTTTCCTTGATGACTTCCTCAGAGACCAATTTCCATTCATCATCTTTAGGTTGTTCGAAAATGTTTGGATTTAAAGGTCCTTGGAGGACTCTATGCAAACCAATAACAAATTCTAGGCGGCGAGACCATGGGTTCACAAAACTAGACCATTCTGTTTCTATCATAGCAAAGCCACCATTTTGTACTGCGAAGCGATAAGGTTTGCTTCGGAATACAGATCCAGCGATTTGACACATGTGCAAAACTTGAAGAGAATACATTTATTGAAAACCTCAGCGTGCAACCAAAAAGATCTGAAGGGTAATTTCACTAGAGAATTACGTGGGCTGTGGGCCTTTAGCAATGAAATCCAAATTGGCAATTGCATTAGGCATTAGGCACTTACCAGATTCATAAACTTCTTTCAAAAAAGGCATATCTTCAGGATGATAAAAGTCAAAAACAGACTTTCCCAACATATCTTGTGGTAGAAAACCGAAATTGGTAACTACATCCGGGTCTACATGACTGAAGATGCAAGTTGATGTATGTCGCATCCCAAACTTGGGACTTTTCCGGGTTTCCACGGGAACTATATAAAATGAATTTTATCAAACACTAGAAAACTATAGCCCGTTGGAAGAACCAACCTTTATAGGAGGAAAAAACTGGGACCGCAACAACGACCAAGAACATATTCGCATTGTTCTCAATCATCTTAACAGTACTATCTGTTATCTGTCGGAAAGTAATAGTAAGCTGGTAGGCTTCATGTGTGACTGCCTTCTCAACAACACTGTAACCATTCGTTTTCAATCCGCGATACTTTCGTAAACAAACGTAGAGTGTATTCTTAATATCTATTTATAAGAAAAAGAACAAAAGAGGTCATATTGAATGAATAATATTCGAATGAACATCATTTGGCAACGACTAACCATTATTCTTATCAGTGACACACGGTAGAACAATCTTCGTAGTGATTTGATTCGAAAACGTTTCCCGGTCTTTCGGATGGACGAAATCGATGAACGACCTGCCCAGCCACATGTCCTTGGGAAAGCCCAATAGCGTGGTGAGATTGGGCGTCGTATACAACACCATCCCGTCGTACATAGAGATGACGCAACAGAATCCGTCCTTTGTTCGCAAACACACGCATAGAAAATCGTTAGTAATCCGTGCACAGGTTGCACAGTTGCGCAACGAATTGTAAGAATAGGCACGCAGAGGGGCGCGCAGAAAAAAATGGGAGAAAGGAAAACGCAAGACTAAATTAAGTAAAGAGAGGGATGAGTAATTAAGTACTTCTGGTTGGCTCGGTATCTTGTTGTGGCCTGCGTCCCCAGGGGGTAGCTTCATCTCGTCGCCATCGGCGTCGAGCGTATGCGGGGACGCGTCCTCCTCCTTCTCGGCGTCCATACGTGCCGGTGCCCATGGAGACAACACGTCGCATGCAATCGGTTCAGCTGGCTCTAGGCATATGGAACAAAGAGCAATACCACAATCGTGTGTTATACCTATTTCTAGACGAGGCCTCGTTCGTAATCTAAATTTAGACGAAATCAGGTACTGTCATTAGTATTACCTGTAATCTCTTTCGTAACGGCTGAATCGCACGGCTTCAGGCTGCCATTATCGGTGGCTATGTTTGCGGCTGGTAAATCGGCGACGTTTACGGCGCCGACGGTGGGTTGTACTTCCAGCGCATTCTCCACGATCACGTCCTTGTTTACATTGGGCGTGGGCGTCACTGTCTCGCCTTTGGTTGTTGTACTTGTATTTGTAGATGATTTGTTCTTCTTCTTGTTTTTGTCTTTGGCGCGTTTGCTTGGTGGTGGTGGGCCTTCAGTGCTACCATCAACAGTCGGTGCCCCACAGTATCCGCTTGACCGACTTGAGTTTGATCCACTATGGCGTGATTTTGAACTTGCGCTATGTGTTTAATATTAATATCAGAATGGAATAAAGATAGAACTGGGGTAATGATGTAATATTATTGCCCTAAGTAAAGTTACAATTTTGAGGGAAACTTCTTTCCTAAGACTCTAATATTAATTGTATGCTCTTAGATTTTCCTTCTGATGGATGGGGATTGAAGAGCGAGGTTCCCATTACACAAAATATATTATTCTAGATGGTGACAGCATAGGGGCATACGGATTTTTGAAAGGTAAAATGCTACTTATTCAGAATCTGACTATAAATCGGAAAAATTATATTGCTTCTCTTGAGAATTCAAAATTGTTCTCATTTTAAGGCGGTCTGAAGAGCATTTCTGATATATTAATATTTCAGATATTTGTATTTAAATCGTACAATTAATCAGGGTACAATTTTGTTTCGAATGACAACAACAATAATGAATACTATTTCTAAATTGGAAATCACGAAAAATTACGCATTGCAAATAAAAATATAATTTTCAATTACCTTCTCTGTGAGTTGCTGTTACTACAACTATTCGAATATCCCGAATCCGAAATTTTCGTATTTGTAGTACCGGATTCCGACTCCATCTTGTTCTATTCCAAAAATCGTCTCAAATCTGTAAGTAAACGTTAGCCAACGAATTATTAATAACTGAAAACATTGCGCAATCTGGTCAATTAACAAGTGAAGCAAATGTGAAATCCAAGACGGGCCCACGTGTAAACAAATAGGGATAGAACTGAAATCTTGATTCAAATACGACTCACGTTTCATGGCACATGAATGGTTGCCGTCCCGCTCTTGAAAACGTTTTCCCCTCGATTGAAACACAGCCAATCGGTTACTTTTTGCGTGGTTGTAACGTGACCTTTTAACGCTTTCCTGATATATTCTATTTTCGTTGAGCATGTCTAGTTGCAATTAACAGAGATCATCAATCAAGTTGAGTTTTCAGAAATTATTTGATTTGAAAGAAAAGCTTGAAAAAGGACAGGAAACCTTATATAAAACCTCAGACTGCGCTTCCAAAAATAGTCATATATTAATTAACACCAACACCAGATGTTGATATAAACGTGTTTCTTCGGAAACTCGTGTTTTTAAGCGATAAAGTAACTTCATAAATGATTAAAATTGATGAAACAATGTTAAAAAACATTAGTTGTAAGATGGGGAAAACAATCTGGAAGTTTCGGACTTTCGGTATTAAGAACTGTACTCGCTTAGTCCAGTTTTACAAAACTCGGGTTTTTGAAGTAAGTGTACAAGTCACATGGAATGCCCTTTTTTCGTTGGTATGAAATGTCAGGTAGCAACCCAAAGCCCATTTATCCCTATCTCTATTATAGCAATAGTTTACAAACGTGGTTATATCTGTTTCATTTGACATTTGTTTATTTCCGTGCGAGCAACGGAGCAGCGGGCTAAGTATAGCGCAATCAACAGCAGGGTGGCCGCATGATTGTTGTTATATAAGAAGAACGCGATGCATGCCGCTGCCGATGAGCGGTGAACCAATAAGCGGGATGGGTGCCGGGCACACGTCAGTTACACAATGTGACAAGATTTGCACCGGAACCCTCAAAGTTGGTGATATAATCACGCTTGAAGAGCTCATCATCGACCAAGCTGAAGATGCGCGCGATCGCCGTTACTGAGTAAAACTGCATGCGGGACACGCATCTAAGAAAGGATGCAAGAACATGGCTGATGGCCCGTCACCACCATCGAGACATACCGCGCAACAACGTGATTCCGGCTGGATTTTTTTTATCCCACCTCTGTGAAGAGTGATAGACACGCAAAGAAAACAAACAATGTCAGGGACAGGCAACTCGCGATCATATAATAATAATAACATAGGGAATGTGCGATTAAACTGTTTTTGACATGTTCAACATATTCGTTCCAAAACATCTCTCTTCAAAAATCAAAGTCAACTATAATGAAGCAAATTATTTATACTCTAAAACTCTAAGCACTCTTAATCTACTTGTAGAGTAAATGAGAACTTACACGAGGCTAATAATAAATTCACAACAAAAAAAATTAGTACTTACATAAGTTGTCTTAAATGGTAACCACTTGTTTTAGAAAGTTATTGACATGTTTTTAAAAAGTTATTAACATGCATAGACGCTTTTAAAGTTGTTGAAGTTCTCTAAATATTAAAACTTGTTTGTGGGATGTTTTGGTTTAAATTAGATTAAGCCTTGTTTTTTACGGACCAACCATGAAGACGGTTTGCAAATAACTACTGTCGTTGGAGGTGGCTTCGATGCGCCACTCTCATGGGGGACGGTCGGGCAAAACAAACGCCGCACGGCGTGCTGAACATAGGGGTAGACACGATCACGCTCTTTGCAACGTGAGCACCGCCGATATGCTGCGAATTCAGTGGCGCATCACCCGACACACCCTTCGTCTTCATCGCAATCGTATACAACTACCTCTTGCGTATATATTCGACCATACGCTACGATTTCAAATAACACACATTGCAGCCTGTGTGCTCATATAAAATAACGAGCGTTTTCCAGTTTCTTCTGGATTTGGCTTAAACACCCTGTAGGGTTAATTAGCCGGTATTAACATCGGTTAAAGTTGCATTGTTACCAAAGCTTCGACGCTTTGCTGCTAAAATTAGCAGCAAACAACTCAACTGCAAAGGCACATGCAATGCAACGGTATTCATTTCAATTATGCTAGGAAACACCTGGATTTGATCATATTTAAATAACTTTCATACATTATTATTGTAATGCAATTGATCGTGCTAAGCAAACTTATGAACAAATGGGAATAAAAGTATTGAATCCTCAAAATCTTTCAGATCGATCTAAATTTTAAATTCCACTAGTTTTTAGTAGAATTTAAAATTTCTTAAATAGTTTTTTTGCCAGTCAACAAAAAAGCAGACGCCATCAACATTGATTTTCACCTAGGGCTCGACAAACTTGGTAGCAACCTTTCTTAATATCCCTTTAATTTCGGGGCTTTAACTCAACTTTTAGTCCATCCCACAGCGCCAGTACTGTTTACCAAAAGTGGCCCATTTGACAACTTTAATTTATTCTCATTGCTTCCACTTATGAAAGTCAAGTTAGAGAATAGGTTGAAGGCGTTTCGACCCCAAGGCCTCTAATCATTCGCCAGGTAAAACATATGATTAGAAAATCACATGTACAATTTAGGAACAAATCGTCTTGCTTTATTTTTCGGAGTATCAGGTCATTGTCCGATTTCTCTTCAATTTCTTTGTCAAAGTTCTGGTTCCTTTGTTCCCATGTCTTATTCCTCCAAGTATCTTTCTTATTATTTGTCCATTACATATTGCTATGGTTTCTTCCTGAATCATCGACATAGTCATGGTCTCTGTGGCACACGATAGTACCACTCATATATATTTTTATTTTCGCGTTTTCATTTATTTGTTTGTGGTCTAGTATTTTCTTGTATCCATAGTAAGTTTTTCTTGTCCCTTGTAGTTTTGGTTCATTATTAGTTATTTAAAGGTATCCCTAGGCATTCTTCAACGATTTTTATCCCATTCTTCGGCATGTTTATTATTGTTCTTAGTGTCTCTTATGGTTTCAGGTTAACAAAATATCACCAATTTTATATAGACCTTTAAATCGATATATTTTGGTAAATTTAAGGTACAGGCATCAGAATTTTTCTTTCAAACACAATCTTGCAAAATGCTTTACAACGAACGGGAATACATGACATGTTTCTCTCGGAAATGATATTATAGAATGTTAGATGCTCGAATAAATGTAATTTAACCTCAATCAAGTGATATTTTGTGTTCAAAGGTATAAAACAAGGAAATCCATCCAGTGTTGCCTAATTTTTTGATTTGGTACAATTATTAAATAGCGACTAAAGATAGTAAGGAAATTGTAGAATCATAACCTATGTAGTCATAACCTCTTCCGAATTGTAGTCGGAAATTATAATTTATAGGTATATTTAATACATTTTTACTTATCTCTCTCCTAATCCTTTAAAATTTCTAAAATGTTTACACTGTAACACACGTGTACGTCTCATAAAAAATGATTTCCTCCAGTGATAAAATAAATATATGTCCACCCAAATATGTAAGGATAGCAAATAGTAGAACCACCAATATCTTACGTCTATCAATAATTAAATATTACATTATCTAATCACGATCGTAGCGGACATTATAAGCCCTCTCCTTTCGGTTCCGTCTTGATAACATTCGCCGGCTTCGTCGGCGTGTCTCTATTGCGATGCACCTTCTTGTGCGTCTTGAGTGCACTCGTTTGTCGGAATGCTTGGCCGCAGATGTCGCAGACGAAGGGTCGTTCGCCGGTGTGTATACGCAAATGCGAAGCAAGATCATTACTCTGCGCAAATGCGCGTGTGCAATGTGGGCATGCGTATGGCTTCTCGCCGGTGTGCGTACGTTTATGACGAGAAAGTATACCGGAGCGTGAGAAACGCATCTTGCACACCTCGCACTCGTAGGGCTTCTCACCAGAATGGATACGTTTGTGTTTCGTCAGCGAGGAGGAGGTGGTGAAACCATGATTGCAGACGTTGCATACAAATGGTTTTGCCCCTAAATCCAGTTTAATTGTAAGATATATGACTTTTGACATTTAGTAGATAATGATAAAGTATGCTTTCTACCTGTATGCTTTCTGGTGTGGGCACCAAGTTCTCCCTTACTAGCGAAGCCATTGCCACAAATCGTGCACAAATGTGCCTTGACGCCGCTGTGCCTAATGGTATGTTGACGAAGATTTCCTAGTTGATTGAAGCCTTTACCGCACACGGAGCAGAGGAATGGTTTTTCGCCGTTGTGTGTTCGCATATGATCTTTTAGATTAGAAATTTGATTGAATCCTGTATAAAGAAAGATAATTATTACTTGTTTGCTGTTCGACAATTGCTGTTCAATATATACAAAACTTTGAAAAATTTATTGGACAAACGGCTCAAAACGTCGAAAAATCCCGTTATCACAAATTATTTCTATATATGTACTACGCATAGAAAAATGTTTATCCTATTCTTTGATGGATAATTGAGACACTTAAGTTGTAAGTTATTTTATTGAAAATTTCAGGGCTTATTCTTTGTACCATATCTTGGAGAGGTAACTCCCAGGCGTCTGAATCATTTGAAAGTTTCTGTGTCAACGATGTATTGTCAAAGAATAATCTCTGTAATTTTCAATATAACTTAATTAGCAATAGGTTTGTCAAAAAATTTTATGAAAATGTTTCACATCCTATCCCGTGTTCTTTTGTCCTGCTGGACAAAGATTATTTTTACGCGTGCGTTCGTTTAGTGTCATTAATTTGACATTATTCACGCATGCGTAAAAACAATGATAGATGCATAAGCAACATAAATTCAAATTTACCTTTACCACATTGTTTACAAACATGTGGTTTAACTCCAGTATGCATATTCACATGATTTGTATACTGCTGCAATCTAGCAAAACCCTTATTGCACTCTTTACAATTATAAGGTTTGACTGAATCATGTGTATACAAATGTCGTGTCAAATGCGACGGTTTCGTAAACGCCTTCCCACAAATCTCACATTGATTTTTCTTTTTCAGATGTGAGCTTAAATGTGCATCAAACACTGTCTGAAACGTGAAAGTCATATCACACATCGGACATTTTAGATTAGTTTTTCCCTCCTCCACTTTGAGAACGCATTCTACTTGATCAGCAGCATCTGTTTCGATTTCCTCTTCCTCATCATCATCTTCGGGATTATCTTCTCCTTCCTCCAGTTCCGGTGCATCCGAATTAGGCAATGTTTCAACCTCGACTTCATTAACACTTTCAACATAAACATTGTCTTCAGTTTCTTCCATAATATCTCCCATTCCTTCATCAGGAATAATCGCATTTTCAAGTTCATCTTCCTCGTCGTCGTCGTCATCATCATCATCATCATCATCATCGTTTTTCTCGAATGCATCACACTCTTCTTTCTCGGTATTTTCAGCATCTGCAGAAGGTTCTGGCTTGACTATAACTGTCTCTACTTCAAGGGTTTTAAACGTATTTCTGAGGATTTTATCGTTGTTTATGCATTGTTGGCGGAAATTGTGCAGTTCGATTGCTTTTCGAGCGCAGGCGGCACATACTTGTCCAGGTAGTCCATCATCTTTTGCTATCTACATAATTAGGGGGATGATGAGTATGATAAATAAACCGTATCAATGGTAATAGGTGTCCATTTATTTTCTATTACTTACTGAAAGCTCGGTAAAAGCCATTATACATTGTGCTAGCGATTTGAAGTTGACTTTTTGTACGTGTTGGTCGCTAGAAAACAGCGGTAGAAACAAGACGTCGGTTGTCATACACGTCCGGCACGTGGCAGACACGGTATGTGCCTGCATTTTCGCGAGGAAATTGCGTTATGATAAGTAGAAAAAATGTTTTTCACGTTGATTTGAATTTGAGGGGCATTTTAACCACAAAACAAAATATTGACAACTTGCTGCCGAAGACCGACGCCATATGCGTGTTGGAAAAGTTGCATACGTTGAGAATATGATTTGGGGACTTAAGAGGCTACACATACAGCTGTTCATTTAACGAACTAAAAATAATCTGATCTTATAAAAGAAAGTATAGGAAACGATACGATGGTAAAATAACTTCAATCATAGAGGACCATGTATTGCACATTACATATTAAACCATGGCCATTTAC